>PVIJ01024709.1:0-11842 GCA_004024925.1 Scalopus aquaticus
TAAGAGAGGAGAATACAGGGGACCATGGAGATGGATCACGGGTGAATTGGTGGTGGGCTGCCCAAGGGGAATACAAAATGTAAAAGACACAAATAACAATAAAAAAAAATGGAAAAAAAAAAAAGAAATGAACTACTGCCTATCCTACATGAACTCTTTCAAAAAATTGAGAAAGAAGGAATACTACCAAACATATTCTATGAAGCCAACATTACATTAATAGCAAAAACAAACAAAGACATCACACACAAAAAAGAAAACTATAGGCCAATCTCCATAATGAACACTGATGCAAAAATCCTCAATAAAATCCTAGCCAACAGAATCAACAATGCATCAAAAGGATAATACACCATGACTAAGTGGGATTTATTCCAGGGGCACAAGTATGATTCAACATCCAAAAATTAATTTAATGTAATCCAATTCATCAACAAAAAGAAAAAGAAAAAACATATGATCATATCAATAGATGCTGAGAAAGCAATCAAAAAAGTTCAACATCCATTTATGATGAAGGCCCTTGAAATTCTCTGGATAGAAGGAACATACCTTAACATGATAAAAGCCATATATGATAAACACACAGCCAATATTATTCTCAATGGTGAAAAGCTGAAAGCCTTTCCTCTAAGATCAGGAACAAGACAAGGTTGTCCATTTTTGCCACTGCTCTTCAATATAATACTGGAAGTTCTAGCCTGAGCAATAAGACAAGAAAAGACATACAAGGACTCCAAATAGGGAAAGAAGGAGTAAAACTATTACTATTTACAGATGACATGATAATATACATAGAGAACCCTAAAAACTCCACAGAAAAACTAATCAAAATAATCAACCAGTTTAGTAAGGTAGCAAGACACAAAATCAGCACAAAAAAATCAGTAGCCTTCCTATATTCCAATAATCAATAGGAAGAAGAAGAAATCAAGAAAACCATTCATCTTATAATTGAAACAAAAAAATCAAATACCTGGGAATAAACCTAACAAAAGAGGTGAAGGACTTATACAAAAAAAATTATACAACACTGGTAAAAGAAATAGAAGACACAAAGAAATGGAAAGACATCCCCTGATCAGGAATTGGAAGAATTAACATTATCAAAATGGCCATCCTACCAAAAGCAATTTATAGATTCAATGCTATTCCAATAAAAGTTCCAATGACAGTCTTCAAAGAAATAGAACAAATATTGATGAAATTCATATGGAACCACAAAAAAAACTCGACTAGCCAAAGCTCTCCTGACTAAAAAGGAGAATGGAGGTATAACACTTCTAGGTTTCAAACTACACTACAAATCCATAATAATTAAAACAACATGGTTCTGGAACAAAAACAGACACACAGATCAATGGACTTGAATAGAGAGGCCAGAAATAAAGCCACACACATTGGACAACTAATCTTTGACAAAGGAGCAAAGAATATGCAATGGAACAAGGACACCTTGTTCAATAAATGGTGCTGGGAAAACTGGACCACCATAAGCAAAAGAATGAAACTAGACCCCTACCTCACACCATGCACAAAAATCAACTCAAAATGGGTAAAAGAACTGAACATAAGACCTGAAACCATAAAATATATAAAGAAAATACAGGTAAAACTCTACATGACATACCTCTCAGTAACATCTTTAAAGACTCACTCCCCAAAGCAAAGATAGTGAAGGAAAACATAAATAGCTGGGATTACATCAAACTAAAAAGCTTCTGTACAGCAAAAAGGACATTACCAAAACAAAGAGACACCCTACTGACTGAGAGAAAATTTTTGCACTTTATACAACTGATAAAGGACTGATCAAGATGTAGAAAGAACTCATAGGACTCAACAAAAACAAAGTAAACAATCCAGTCAAAAATGGGCAGAAGAACTTAAAAGACACTTCTCCAAAGAGGAAATGCAAATGGCCAACAGGTATATGAAAAAATGTTCAACATCCCTCACAATCAGGGAAATGCAAATCAAAACCACAATGAGACCATCCTCACCTTACACCAGTGAGAATGGCTCATATTAAAAAAGCAGGCAACAACAAATGTTGGTGAGGATGTGGAGAAAAAGGAACTCTCCTACACTGCTGGTGGGAATGCAAACCAGTCCAACCACTATGGAAAGTTGTGTGGAGGTTCCTCAAACTATGAAAAATGGGGCTACCGTATGACCCAGCAATCCTACTCCTAGGAATCTACCCAACAGACGCAAAACCATTAATTCTAAAGGATACCTGTACCCCTATGTTTATTGCAGCATTATAATCAGTAAGACTTGAAAACAACCTAAATGCCCAAAAATAGATGAATGGATTAAGAGGATGGGTATATGTACACACTGGAATATTACTCAGCAGTCAAAAAATATAAACTCATGCCATTTGCAGCAACATGGATGGAACTAGAAGAGATGCTCAGTGAAATAAGTCATAAGGAAAAAGAGGGGCCTCCCTTGTGGTGCAGCGGGTTAAGCACAGCACTGTGAAGCTTTTGGCAGTCATTGTGGCACAAGTTCAATACCCAGCAGGGGAGATTCCCACATGGCACAGCAGACCTCTCCTGCTTTGCCCGCCCCTCCCCTCGGCAGGGTACTTCAGTAGATCCAACTGTTCTGCTCCCCACTCTGTCTTTGGGGAATCCTCTCACACAACCACCCCACACCTCTAGCCTACACCCAAGCTTGTATGCATAAATAATTCTTTAAAAAAAAGAAGGAAAAAGAAAAATATCGAATGGTTTCACTTATAGGAAAAATATAGGCAAACCAAATAAGGGATCAGGGAAAAAAAACAATAATGACAACCAAAAAAAAAAAAAACCACAACAAGCAAAACAAAAATAAAATGACAACTACAAATCAGAGACCTTCTGCAGGGGAGGGGGAGGGAGAGGGATCAAAACAAAGTCAGGAAGAGCACAAGGGACTATGGTGATGGTGCACAGGTGAATTGGTGGTGCAAATTCTAGGGGTACTACACCTGGAAAAAGAAAGAAAACATTGTTCAAAAATAAACAATGATGTTAAAATATATATACATTATAAAAAAACAAAAAAGATAAATAGGGATTTAAAATAACTACAAAAAAGAAAAATCTTATTTTAAAACGTTTATTCAAGAAAGCTTTAACTTTTATTTTTAATTTTTTTAATTAATTTTTTTAAAGAAAATTTTTTAAAGATTTATTTATTTATGCATACAAGCTGGGGTGCAGGCCAGAGATGTGGGGGGGGGGGTTGAGAGGATTCACCAAAGACAGTATGGGGAGCAGAACAGGTAGATCAGATCTGGGCCTCCCTGGTGGCGTAGGCATTAAGTCTCAGCCTATGAAGCTATCTGCAGCCACTGCAGCAAGAGTTTGATCCCCGACCAAGGAGCTTCCCACATGGCACAGCAGACTGCTCCTGTCTCGCCCGCTGCTCCCCTCAGCAGTATATTTTAGTCAATCTGTCTGTTCTGCTCCCCACTCTGTCTCTTGTGAATCCTCTCACCCCCCACACCTCTGGCCTGCACCCCAGATCTGAATATATAAATAAATAAATCTTTTTTAAAAAAAAAAGAACAGACAAGGCCTCCCCAGTGGTGCAGCGGTTGAGCGCTGCGCTGTGGAGCTGTCAGCAGCGGCGACGCGAGTTCGACGCCCGGCCGGGGAGAATCCCGCATGGCGCAGCAGACCTCTCCTGCCTCGCCCGCTGCTCCCCTCAGCAGTGTATTTCTGCTCTGCCTGTTCTGCTACCCGCTCCGTCTCTGGTGAACCCTCTCGCCACCCCTCGCCTCTGGCCTGTACCCCAGCTTGTATGGATAAATAAAAAAAAAAAAGGGATCTTCCCCGCACCTTTCCTGCCAACCCCACACCTCTGGGCTACACCCCAGTTCTTGTATGTATAAATAAATAAATCTTTAAAAAAAAAAAAGAACAGACAGATCTAAAGAAGTACACTGCTGAGGGGTGCAGTGGTGAGGCAGGAGAGGTCTGCTGCACCATGTGGGTTAGCTCCCTGGCCGGGGATCAAACTCATGCTGCAGTGGCTGCCAATAACTTCATAGTGCTGAGACTTGACTCCTGCACCATCAGGGAGGCCCAATTAGTTAATTTTTAATTGAAATAATACTTGGATACCTCCAGGTATTGCTACTGTAGTGCACCCACTACCAAATCACCCATAGTCTACCACCAGAAAAAATTTATAATAAAACATTAAAACTAAAGAAAACAAACACTTATTTCACAAATTATTAGAAAAACCCTATTTATCCCTCTAACATACACACCAAATCTGTTTGGCTTTTTGAGTCCCCTGTTTGTTTTTTTTTTTAAAGGTTTTATTTTATTTATACATACAAGCGGGGATACAGGCCAGAGGCGTGGGGCGGCGAGAGGGTTCACCAGAGACAGAGTGGGGAGCAGAACAGGCAGATCAGAAGTACACTGCTGAGGGGAGCAGCGGGCGAGGCAGGAGAGGTCTGCCGCACCATGTGGGATTCTCCCCAGCTGGGCGTCGAACCGGCATCGCCCGCAGCCAACAGCTCCACAGCGCAGCGTCCAACCACTGCGCCACGGGGAGGCCCTGAGTCCCCTGTCTTGTCTAATGGTATAATCATCCAAGATACTGGAACCCTTTTCTACATTTTCATTACCACTGTTCATTTGGTTGCACTTGTCAACAAATTTTTACAATAGTCATGTTACTGAAATAAAATTAGTCCTTTCCTACCAATTTATATATGCTCAACACGAATATGACAGTCAAATTCTAATTTGGGCTCTGGCATTTTTGTAATCTGCAATAAAAGGATGTTTACATCACGAAATGCATGCCAATAATAATAGGCTTACGATTAATACCTGTAAAAATTCAAGTCATAGACTACTTCTTAGATTTCTTCGCTTGTCTCTTGTACAGCTGTTCAGGAATAGAACAGATGGAAGACGGTTTCCATTGTGCAAACGCACAGCCTTAAGACACAGTTTTGAAGAGTCTAGAAATAGTCTCCATTCTTGTGGGTCATGAGTGATTTGTAAGGCATTCATGAGGCCCTCAATATTGGAACAGAATACCAGAGTACTTTCCTTTCTGAAGAAAGGCTCCAAATGCTGGTGGCGCTTTCGATATAAAGTAAGTGTGACTTATTCTTCTAGTAGATTCCATTGTTGGAGTCTTGATCCTAGCCATTCTGCCTTGTTCTTGGATAAGTCCAAATCATGAACCAGGTCATTGAGTTCTTCCTGTGTTAGTCTGTGTGTGGTTGATGATGCACCACAGTGAAAATCTGGACCACTGCATGCTGATGGAACAGGAGAAGAACAGGTCGGCTCACCCTTGTCTTCATCAGATGAATCAAGAGAATATTCTGCTGGAGGTTCTGGAATAGGAAGTTCCTCACCATGTGGAACTGGTCTCAATGCAGACAGAATGTTTGGATAGACTATTCTCGACTTCTTTTGCTTCGTTATTCCGCCGGAAAGAGGAGGAACCCAGCAGAAGTAACAGTCTTTTATGTGGTTGCTTGGCTCTCTCCACACCATGGGGACTGCAAACGGCATTGATGGTCTTTTGCCACTGAACCACTGTGAAAGCTGTGTTGTACATGTAGCAGAGCATATATGCAGGGCCCAAGGCTTGTCTTGGTCACCAACCTTGCATCCGAAGTAAAGATGATAAGCCTTCTTCACTTGAGAAGTGATACTTTTCTTCCGGTTGCAGATGTCACTTCCCCACAAATAGAGCAGAAATTGTCCACGCTATGAATGCACTTTCGAGGCATTACTGTTCTGTATTGTGCCTAAATGGATAAAATAACAACAGTTCTATGGAACAGTAGCTTAAACTGTCTCACACAAAGTCTGAAATATCTTCAATGCTCCACCTTTCCGCCAGTGCACTGCTGATGTCAGCTTACTTCAGCAGCCGCCTGGCCGTAGTATTGTGTTGCATCAGAAAATGACAAACCTGAGTTGAGGGAAATTCTACAAATTACGTGACCAGTATTTCCCAAAGCATCCATGTCATGAAAGACAAGGAGAGACCAATAAACTAGTTGGAAGGAGACTAAAGAGACTCACTGACTAAATGCAGTGCAGCATCCTGGATTGGGTCCTGGAAGAAAGAAAAGGAATAAGTGAAAAACCTGGTAAAATTTGAATGAAGTCTGTAGTTAGGTTAATAAAACTGTATCAATGCTTTCTCAAATTTTAGTTTTGATAACTGTACTGTGATAACATATTAACATTAAGGGAAGCCAACTAAAGGGTATATGGGAACTCTCTTTACTATATTTGTTATTTTTTTAAAGATTTATTTATTTATGCATACAAGGTGGGGTGTAGGCCAGAGGCGCGGGGTGGTGAGAGGATTCACCACAGACAGAGTGGGGAGCAGAATAGGCAGATCAACTGAAACACACTGCTGAGGGGAGCAGCGGGCGAGGCAGGAGAGGTGTGCTGTGCCATGTGGGAATCTCCCTGGCTGGGTATCGAACTTGTGCTGCAGTGGCTGCGGATAGCTTCATAGTGCTGTGCTTAACCCGTTGCGCCACCAGGGAGGCCCTCTTTACTATATTTGAAACAGTCCTATAAATCCAAAATTACCTAAAAATAAAGCTGTTGAAGACCAAATGTAATTTCTTCAATTACATGTTAGGTACACATTTAGTTAACGGTTTTATTATTCTCAGTTTATAGTATATCCATTATATTCTTTTATGCATCTGAACAATGTCATAATTTTAAAAAAGAAAGAAAAAAAAAACGTAAGGAACCTAAAATGAGTCATCAGAAGAAGAGACCTACAAGATTTTAACATTCCAAATTGATTTTGGGATAAACACAGGATGGATTATTCCAATAGTTAAAAATTAAAAAGTTTTTATTTCAGTTATTATATTGAGCTCCATCTGATGAAATGATGCATTAACAGAATAAGAATAGCCCACAAGTCATCAGATAAGAGTTCAGAATAGAGGCCAAATTCATCAATATTTGTCAGCACTGTCTAGTGAGGAGATGTTCTGGTATCAAGCCCATTCTCATAAAAAGATGGGTACCAGAGGTTATCACAGCCTGATGATACCAGCTATTAAAATCAGCCAAATGAAACAATCAGACATCCTGTACCTCCACCATGATACAATAGGAAGTACACACCATGGCCTATGAAGCATCTTGTTCCTCCCTCCCCCTTGCAAATAAAAACATTTTGAACTTGAATATAATTGAGTCTCTTGGTCTAAGTACCCTTTATAGGATATACAAAAGACAGAAGAATATTGTGGACGCTATCAGCCATACTGTGGGAAAGTGAAAATGACCTGGATTCCTCAACAAAGAAATGTCCAAAAGGGGGGAAAGGGAGGGAGGGAGGGAGAGGGAGAAGAAGAAAGGGAGAGAGCAAGAGCGGGAGCAAGAGCCAGAGCAAGAGACTGTCACAGATTCTAGAGAGCTTAAAAGACATATGAACCAAATACAATTCTGATTTCAATAAGCCAATGTACAAATACATTTTTTGAGACAAAGGGGACATTTGAACACATTGGGTAGTGTTATTTTTGATGGGTATTGATTGGGTATTGTTATTTTTGATGTGTGATAAAGGCAGAGAAGCTATTTAATTTTTAAATTTTTATCCATAGGAAATAAATAGTGAAGAATTGACTGATGAAATATGCCTGGAATTTGTTTTCAAATACTACAGTATCCCTCCAAGAAAGGGAGGGGGGAGGTTAGATGAAAGAAGACTGGCAAATTGTTATTTGTTAAAACTGGATGGGGGGGGGGGTTCATGTGTGTTGATTAAACTGTTAGGGAGGAGACTTTTTCTTCCACAGGTCTTATAATTAAAATGACATAAGACAGACTAATGGGAGAAAAACAAATTTAATTTCAGAGATGGGGAACCGCACAAAGACATGGGCAATTAGGGTTGATATACGCCATTTTGATCTAGGGAGAAAAGAGTGGGGTCTAGAACTTCAAAGACAATTTACAGGAAGATGGGAAAAGCAAATATTTGGTAAACAATGTTTGCCATGACATTCAGAGACAAAGGGACAATGAGAGTAATTTACACTAACAGGATTTGCTAATTTTCCAACCAGTCTAGTACATTTAGCTCATGTTCTTTGTAGTTAACTCTGGTTATAGCTTGTTTCCTGGAACAGGCCCTGTATCTAAATTACAGTTGACTCTTGACCATAACGGGGGTTAGAGGCATTGCCACCATTCTGCCCCACCACCCGTTTGAAAATCCACTTACAACTTTTGACTCCCCAAAAACTTAACTACAGTTGGCCTTTGAAATCAGAGGGGGATTAGTTTCTACTCTCCCCCCATGGCAAAACCCACAAATGCAAAACACCATATAGTTTGCCATTTATATCTGCAGTTTCCACATTCATGCAAGGCTGAATCTGTGGATTCAGAAATTCAGACAGAAGAAAAATCCCTGTATAAGTGGCTCTGCTTAGTTCAAACCTCTGTTGTTCGAGGGTCAAGTGTATAGTAAGTAGTTAATGTGGAGGTAAGGAAAACTCTTTCTGAGTGTGCAGGGTCCTAATTGCCTTCAGCCCGAAACAATCCACATCAGCATCTCAAAGAACTAGAAAAAGAACAACAACAAAAAGCCTCAAAAACCAGTAGAAAAAAGGAAATAATAAAAATAAAAGCAGAAATTTATGAAACAGATATTTTAAAAAAACAATCCAAAAGATCAACGAAACCAAAAGTTGTTTCTTCGAAAAAATAAAATAGACAAAACTCTAACCAGGCTCACAAGGAAAAAGCAGGAGAAAACACAAAGAAATAGGATCATAAACGAAAGAGGAGAAATTACAATAGACTCAGCAAAATCAAAGTAATAATCAGAGATTACTATGAACATTTATATGCAAACAAGTTCAACAATCTAGAAGAGATGGACAATTCATAGAACAATATAATCATCCAAATCTAGATAAAGAAGACATAGAACACCTAAACAGACAAATTACAAGCAGTGAAATTGAAACAGTCATCAAAACCCTCCCCCAAAACAAAAGTCCAGGACCAGAGGGCTTCACAGATGAATTCTACCAAACATTCAGAAATGAACTACTGCCTATCCTACACAGACTCTTTCAAAAAATTGATAAAGAAGGAATACTACCAAATACGTTTTATGAAGCCAACTTTACACTAATACCAAAAACAAAGACAACACACAAAAAGAAAACTACAGGCCAATCTCCCTAATAAACACTGATGCAAAAATCCTCAACAAAATCCTAGTCAACAAAATCCAACAATGTATCAAAAAGATAATACATCATGACCAAGTGGGATTTATTCCAGGGGCACAAGGATGGTTCAACATCTGAAAATCAATTAATGTAATCGAACACATCAACAAAAAAAGCTATATTTGACAAACCCACAGCCAATATTATTCTCAACGGTGAAAAGCTGAAAGCCTTTCCTTTAAAATCAGGAATAAAACAAGGATGTCCATTCTTGCCACTGGTTTTCAATATAATATTGGAAGTCCTAGCTAGAGCAGTAACACAAGAGAAAGACAAATAGGGAATCCAAATAGAGAAATTAAAAATAATACTATCACTATTTGCAGATGATACATACATAGAGAACTCTAGGAACTACACAGAAAAACTATTTAAAATAATAAACCAGTTTAGGGAAGTAGCAGGATACAAAATCAACACAAAAATCAGTAGCCACGCCCCTCTGGTGGTGCAACAGGCTAAGCGCAGCACTATGAAGCATATCCAGAGCCACTGCAGCATGAGTTTGATACCTGGCCAGGGAGATAACCACATGGCGCAGCAGACCTCTCCTCTCTTGCCCGCTGCTCCCCTCAGCAGTGTACTTCAGTAGATCTGCCTGTTCTGCTCCCCACTCTGTCTCTGGTGAATCATCTCACCAACCCCCCACACCTCTGACCTACACCCCAGCTTGTACGCATAAATAAATAAAATATTTTTTAAAAAGGAATTAACATTATTAAAATGGTCATTCTACCAAAAGCAATTTACAGATTCAACATAATCCCGATAAAAATCTCAATGACATTCTTCAAAGTAATAGAACAAAATTTGATGAAATTCATATGAAGCCACAAAAAATCTTGAATAGCCAAAGCTCTCCTGACTAAAAAGGAGAATGGAGCTATCACATACCCAGACTTCAAACTATATTACAAAGCCATAATAATTAAAACAGTGAGATACTGGAACAAAAATAGACACACAGACCAATGGAATAGAATAGAAAACCCAGAAATAAAGTCACACATATATGGACAGCTAACCTATGACAAAGGAGCAAAGAATATCCAATGGAACAAAGACAGCCTGTTCAATAAATGGTGCTGGGAAAACTGGACTGCCACATGCAAAAGAATGAAACTAGATTACTACCTCATACCATGCACAAAAAAACAACTCAAAATGGATAAAAGACTTGAACATAAAACCTGAAACCATAAAACATATAGAAGAAATATAGGTAAAACACTTCATGACATATATCTTAATAACATCTTTAAAGACTCATCCCTCAAAGCAAAGACAGTGAAGGAAAAGATAAATAGCTGGGATTACATCAAACTAAAAAGCTTCTGTACAGCAAAAGAGACATTACCAAAACAAAGAGACACCCTACTGACTGGGAGAAAATTTTTGCATTTTATACAACTGATAAAAGACTGATCAAGATGTAGAAAGAACTCACAGGACTCAACAAAAACAAAGTAAACAATCCAGTCAAAAATGGGCAGAAGAACTTAAAAGACACTTCTCCAAAGAGGAAATGCAAATGGCCAACAGGTATATGAAAAAATGTTTTAACATCCCTCACAATCAGGGAAATGCAAATCAAAACCACAATGAGATACCACCTTACACCAATGAGAATGGCTCATATTAAAAAAGCAGGCAACAACAAATGTTGGTAAGGATGTGGAGAAAAAGGAACTCTCCTACACTGCTGGTGGGAATGCAAACCAGTCCAACCACTATGGAAAGTTGTGTGGAGGTTCCTCAAACTATGAAAAATGGGGCTACTGTATGACCCAGCAATCCTACTCTTAGGAATCTACCCAACGGACACAAAACCATTAATTCTTTTTTTTTTTAGGGTGTCTCAGGTGCAATGACTATTTTATTTTTTTTTATTGTTATTTATGTCTTTTACATTTTGTATTCCCCTTGGGCAGCCCACCACCAATTCACCCGTGATCCATCTCCATGGTCCCCTGTATTCTCCTCTCTTCCATTTTGTGCCCTTATCCTCCCCTCCCCCCACCCCCCCCACTGCTGAGTGTCTCTCTCCCACCCAGCCTCCCTATAGTACTGTAACAAGTGAAACCATTCAATATTTTTCTTTTTCTTTCTGGCTTATTTCACTGAGTATGAGTCCCTCTAATTCCATCCATGTCGCTGCAAATTGCATGTGTTTATCTTCTTTCCATGCTGAATAGTACTCCATTGTGTATATGTACCACATCTTCTGGATCCAATCATCTATTTTTGGACATCTGGGTTGCTTCCATACCTTTGCTATTGTGAATAGTGCCGCAATGAACATACGGGGGCATGTATTCTTTCGGATTAGTGTTTTTGTGTCCTTTGGGTAAATTCCCAAAAGTGGTATTGCTGGGTCGTATGGGAGCTCCATGTTTAGCAATTTGAGGAATCTCCATACAGCTTTCCATAGTGGTTGGACCAGTTCACATTCCCACCAGCAGTGTAGAAGAGTTCCTTTTTCTCCACATCCTTTCCAGCATTTGCTGTTGCCTGTATTTTTAATGTGTGCCATCCTCTCAGGTGTGAGGTGGTATCTCATAGTGG
>PVIJ01024710.1:0-11842 GCA_004024925.1 Scalopus aquaticus
TTTACTTCCTTCGCTTTGAGGGATGTGTCTTTCAAGATTTTGCTGAGATGTATGTCATGTAGAGTTTTGCCTATATTTTCTTCTATACATTTTATGGTTTCAGGTCTTACATCCAGGTCTTTTATCCATTTTGAGTTGACTTTTGTGCAGGGTGTGAGGTAGTAGTCTAGCTTCATTTTTTTGCATGTGGCTGTCCAGTCTTCCCAGCACCATTTATTGAATAGACTGTCCTTGTTCCACTGCATTTTCTTTGCTCCTTTGTCAAAGATTAGTTGTTCATAGATATGTGGCTTTAATTCTGAGTACTCTATTCGGTTCCATTGGTCTTTCTGTTTTTGTTCCAGTACCATGCTGTTTTAATTATTATGGCTTTGTAATATAGTTTGAAATCAGGGAGTGAAATTCCTCCGTTTTCTTTCTTTTTAGTTAGGAGGGCTTTAGCTATGCAAGGTTTTTTGTGGTTCCATATGAATTTCATCAGTAGTCAATCTATTTCTTTGAAGAATGTCATTGAGATTTTTATTGGAATAGCATTGAATCTGCAAATTGCTTTTGGTAGGATTGCCATTTTGATAATGTTAATCCTTCCAATCCATGAGCAGGGGATGCCTTTCCATCTTCTTGTGTCTTCTTCTATTTCTTTCAACAGAGTTTTGTAGTTTTCTCTGTATAAATCCTTTATGTCTTTTGTTAGATTTATTCCCAGAGAAATCTGGCATCATTCTTAATTGGGCGGACTCTTCCCTTGTCCGCTCATCCAACCAGTTTTGGATCCCTCAATTCCTACCTTCTAAATCTCTCTCAAACATGTGCCCTCGTATCCAGCCCCATTGCCCTTACTCTCCCCCAGTTATCATTCTCTGCCATCTGTGTTACTAAGCAGACTGCCCAGTCTCACCTAGGTCCCTCTGCTCCCTTCCAAACTACTCTCCCTGGGGCATCCATCTCATGTCTCTCTCCTAGACAAGACCCTCAATACATTCTCAGTCCCTGGCACATGGAACCACTTAGCCTGGCCCTGGTTGCCTCTCCTCATGCTCGTGGGCTCCTGTTTCAGACTCAAAGACCTTACACAGTCTCCTTATTCTCTGGAACTTGGTGCCGCAGAGGACACACGCCCCTGCCCCTTCACTGGCCGACTCCTATTGCCCCTTTGACTGTCAGGAACCCCTCCCCTGAGGCTGAACAATGAGGCGTGACAATGGTGGTCTAAGGACTCTTGTGGCCCCCTTCAGGGCGCTCATCCCCCTCAGAGCATTCTTCCCAGGTGATGTAGTCACTACTCCTCTCCCTACACGTGTGCAATAGAGACGAGGCAGGAGCTCCCATCGTCTCACTCACCTTAACATCTCCGGCACCTGTGTGTGTGGAACTACCCCTGACTCGAATGAGAATATCCACTTCCTTAGTGAACACTGAAAGGGAATGAATGGAATTGTCGGGCACCTATGGCCTCTCTCGGGGCCGAGCACACCATCTCATTAATTCTTGAACCTGCCCACTAGGCACGTGCTGTTATTCTCATCCTGCAAATGAGTTACCTGAGGCGCAAAAAAACAAAGGGACTTTACAAATGTCACAGGACTCATTAGAAGAAAGACAGAGCCAGAGCTTGAAATTCTCTGTTAATAAATCTATCTTGGTTCTTACTAGCATGAGACAAAAATCGAAACAAGAGTTAACAGGAATTTTTCTAAAACAAAAATGTTAATAGGGAAATCTGTGAATCCTGTAACAAAACTTACTATGCAATATGTATAACTGATATGCATATATATTTACATGTTTAATTAAGGTGAATCCATGGGACATAAAATTGGCCATCTTAACCATTTTGAGTGTAAAGTTCAGTCAAGTTAAGTACATTTGCATTATTGTACAATCAATCTCCAGAACTCTTTTCATCTTGCAAAACTGAAACTCTCTACCCATTGAAGAGTTCCCTATGCCCACACGCCCCGCCCTGACAACCAACAGCCCACTTTCTTTTTCTACAAATTTGACTACCCTAGATGCCTCAGAGAAGAGAAACTATGAAGTATTGGTCCTTGTGTAACTAGATTATTTCACTTAGAATAATGTCCTCAAGTTTCTTCCATGTTGAAGCATGTGTATAAGTTTCCTTCCCTTTGATGGCTGAGTAATATTCCGCTGTTTGCACTGACCACATTTTTTTTACCCATTTATCCCTCAGTGGAGGGACTGAGTTGCTTCTGCTTATGGCAATTGTGAATAATCCTTCTCTGAACACAATGTAGTAAAGCCAATGGATCTACAAATAATGTGCTCATAAATGTCCACGCAAAACTTTGCAAATGACACCAACCCATTTAGGATGGTGAAGAAACAAGTGAGACAAGTGAGCAACACATCTCAGAAAGTCACAAAATAAGCAGAAAGCTGTTGATACATTTCAGCAAGTGCTCAATGGAAAGCATTTATTTAAAGCAAAAAATCTCTACTTAATTTGTAAAATGAAGTTTGGTCTAAACAATTAAACTACATAGGTCAGTAAATTGAGACTAAAAATATTTCAAACTCTGCTTTATATATGATGTGCTATCACCTTCTGCTACCACCCAGGATGGAACTTTCTGGAAGGTACTCATAGGAAGTCATTCTGTTCCATTTAGTTGTGTGTGGAATGAATGCCTTCCTTCTGTCCTGACCAGGGCTTAGTGCAGAGGGTTTCCTATGAAAACGTCACTGCCCTTTTGCTGTTTCACTGAGCTGAATCTAAGTTGAATCTAATCTAATTAACCTAAATTGAGTCTAATCTAAATTGAATGAATCTAATCTATGCTGGAGACAGTGAATCTGCTGTGGGGACCAGTGGGTAGAATACAGGGCAAATGACATATCAGAGCTCAAAGGCAGTCACGAACACTGCCCTGGGGAGGCGCAAGGGAGAGGGCAGTATTCCGGGCTGCAGGAATGGAGGTTTCTTGAGCTGTGCCCTGCAGATGAGGTTTGTAGCGTGAACAAGTATTTTAGAGAAAGAAAAGGCACAAAGATGCCAATACAGAGGCTGCTTAGGGAATTAAAACCTGACTTAGTTTGGCAGAAAGCTCAAAGGGCTCAGGTGGTAATTGTTAGGCTCAACCCGCCCCTCCCCAACAATAAGGGCGCTGTGAAGAATCTCAGCAAAGATGTGTGACCTTGGAAAGAAGCTCATGTCCCCACTACCCAAAAGGGCCGCCGCAGCCCGAATGCACCTGCAAGGCCACCAGCTCCAAATGGAGTTGCCTCCACCCTTGGAATTCCTTCACCCCATATAAAATCCCGCCCCCCTGGTTGCTGGGTGCGACTCCACAGACCCAGCCTGGGATCTGTGAACCTCGCCCGGGAGTTGCTAATAAAGGCCTCTTTATCTCACATTCTCCTCTGCTTCCTTGCCTTCTTCTATCGCTCGACCTTATAGTAATGGACACCAGGACCAAGTCTTCGAAGACCTGGAATTCTTTTTTAAGGATTTAGGATTAATGGAGTAGATGAGAGTTGCAAAATCACATTCCCAGAGGTTCCAGGAAAATAACAGAGAATACTAAAACCAGAGTGTATAACAATAGGGAACAGGGAGGATTTGGGGGCCCAGGAATGCATTAGTCACCCAATAAAAAGTAACTGATTCTCAGCCTAGAAAATACTGCCAAGCAGAAAAATCAGGTCAAAAATGACAATCCTTCCAGATGTTTCCAAGTTTTCCAAAAATGTGTTGGTCGACTGTAAGGGGTGTCAGGGGCACTGGTTTGCAAACTATGGTGTGAGAGCCTGCATCGCCAAGGCTAATCCACCCCTCAGTCTTGATTTCTTCCTGTCCGATTAACGCTGCCTTAGCAAGTGCCCCTTAGCAGTTAGCTCCTCTTCTGCCTATACTCTCTGTAGTTAATCCTTCCCTACCTGTTCTTTAACTAAGTGATTTGTTTTTAATTATATTTTTATATTATTTCTTTATTAGTAGCGTTAGCTCATTCATCAGAATACTAGGATTGAACAAAATGACTATTTTATTATTTATTAATCTAGTAACAAATTATTTGTTAATTGCATTATCTAGTTCACAGGAGTATCATGAACAAAAGAACCCATGTCAAGTTTTGAGGTCCCTCCCAGGGCTACCAGACAATAAATATTCAAGCAGAGGCAGTCACCCCCTGAAAGATCTGTGCCTACTCAGGCTCTTTCTAAATCGCCAATCATTCACCTAATCAAAACGCAGCGGTGACGCGAGTTCGACGCCCGGCCAGGGAGATTCCCACATGGCGTGGCAGACCTCTCCTGCCTCGCCCGCTGCGCCCCTCAGCAGTGGATTTCAGTCAGTCTGCCTGTTCTGCTCCCCACTCTGTCTCTGGTGAACCCTCTCACCGCCCCACGCCTCTGGCCTGTACCCCAGCTTGTATGCAGAAACAAATCAATCTTTAAAAAAAAAAAAAACAAACACACACCCATCTGTGCTTCGAAAATAAACATTTCTAAAAACAAAAAACAAAAAACTCCTAGCGGCTCCCAGAACACAGTCAAAGCCCCTGAGGACCTCAGTGGTGACACAAAGAGGACTCTGAAAGGGACTGAAAGGGACTCTGAAAGGGACTCTGGCTCTCACTCCCCATCCCCATCACAGCAAAGCAATTACAGTAAGAGGTTGAAGTAATTGAAGTAAGAAGGTGGGCCTGACAGGCAACGGCAGTTTCAAGTGTTCTGGAACTTTCCTCACTTACAAAGGAAACGCTGGCATGCCCGCCGCTAGCCCAGAGATGTCTTCGTCTCTGTCATCTACCCCTTCACACTCACCACCGGGCACCACTACCCATTTACACCCACTTACACTCAGATTCTTCGGTGGCCTGAACTTCCTGGGCACACCAGCCCGGCTTTGCTCTGGGCACTAAAGCCACCTTCCTCTGGCAGGACCCAGGTGCTAACAGCACCCTTAAGCCCTGGAGGGTTCCTCCAGTAGCAAGTTCAAGCACCTTTTGTTCTCTGAAACTTCGTGAGTGACTCCCGTCCCCCTGCACCCCCCCACACCCCATTACCACCATGCTGTGGCCCCATCATCATCAGATGACATTACAAATGAGCCTCCAAGCACCTCCCTGGTGGCGCAACAGGTTAAGTCTCAGCACTATGAAGCTGTCCACTGCCACTGCAGCTCGAGTTTGATCCCGGCCAGGGAGCTTCCCACAGGGCGCAGCAGACCTCTCCTGTCTCCCCATTGCTCCCCTCAGCAGTGTATTTCAGTCAATCCGCCGGCTCTGCTCCCCACTCTGTCTTTGTGGAATCCTCTCACCCCCCCGCCACCACATACACACCTCTGGCCTATACCCCAGCTCTTGTATCCATAAATAAATATTTTAAAAAACAAAAACAAATGAGGCTCCAACTTAAGCTCGGAGATTGCCAAAGCACCCCCAACCTCACACAGCCCCCGGTACACAGCCAACCTTCAGTAAATATTTACGGAAAGGAGGGAGGGCGAGAGCTAGCATGCAAAGGAGGAAAGAGAGAGGAAGTTTGACTATATGTTACGGAAAGGTAAGCAGAGACCTTGAGAAGGTCACCCTAGGGGCAGTCGGCTGTTCCAGGCTACAACTCTCCTGGTCCTGCCTTTTTCCTACTTTGTGGACTTTCTTCGCCCCTACCTCACCCCCCACCACTTCTAATTCATTGCACACGAAGGTGCCACAACAATGATTCCAGATAATTGCTGTCATCAGAACCAACACGTAACTCCACTATTTCAAACATCACTGACCCCAAATGAAGTCCAAAATCCACACCTCCCACCCACCGACCCTCCCCTAAGCCCATGACCCAATGTATATATTTTGCAAGCCCCAACTGCAAAGAAAATTTCCCATCTATGTGGTGCTTTTTGTAATGTGTCTGCCTTCTGGACTCACCAGATTTCTGGGCCTGCTGGAGGCACCTTCCAGGGAACCCCCAAACCAGCAGGGATCTCTGTCATCACTCAACTGCAAGACCCAGTGCCACATTGAGTGACAAACCCCCCTGCAACCTGGTGACTTGCCCACGGCCCCAGGAAGGCATGGCACAAGGCTCCTTTTAGATGAGAATCTTCTCGAAAACAAGGTCCTTCCTGCTCTTTCCTTCTCCTCACAGCAAGGGGTAAATGTCTATGCAGTGGATTTAGAAAGTGTTTACACAATTTCTTAAATTACTGTTATCACCATTCATCCAATAAAGCAGACTCTAATATCTCAAAGTGTCATTTAAGCAACAAGGTTTAATAATTTTTCTTTAGTTCAATTCTGCTATTTTCACTGGAAACATAATAGTCTGTATTAAGAAAAAAATGCAAACATTCTGTCAGCGCAAAGAAACACACAGCCAAAACATGGAAATGTTTTTATCTTATTCAATATTCATCATTAGGGGAGCCATTTCTAAGACTTAAAAACAATAAAAGGAAAAGCAACAAGCCTGATGTTAAATAAATTCTTTTTATTTTTATTGACGCCTTTGTTTAAATGCACACTGATGTTTCTTAAAAGATAATAAAGAGGTATTTTGAGAAAAATGGCATCATAAACTAATAGGACAGACAATATGATCCAATTTGGAAGTGTGTCCTAATGTTACTGAGACGAAATTGAATTCCGGGCTGTTTCTCAGATGAAAAAGTGGAATGTGTCCAATTGAGGCATCAAGATTGCAAAGAGAAATAAATGTTCTCTATCCATTAGTGGGATGAACTAGGAGAATGACCTAAAATTTTCAGAATTCATGGGCCCTTTCTATGTCAGGAAGGTAATTATTCTGTATACAAAGAACACACACACACACCCTGTCCCTAAATCATTCTGGTAAAGTCCATGTTGGTAGCATTTACAATTTCTCATAGCTTGCCAAGAAATGGGACAAATTCGTTCTTTAGAGCTTCTCTGCTGAGACGAGAATGTTAAATTTCTGACACTTTCTGCTAGTTAAATGGTGCACTTAAATCTCACAGAATTCTTGCCCAAACTTCATTCTCATTGGCCGCCATCGTTGTCCCCCTAAATCAGCAGGTCTGACGCATGTGGCTATATACAGTGGTATTAACGTGAAGATCCGTCTCATATCTCTGTCCCTAGGAAGCTTTTTATATCAATCTTTTGTGGCGCATGGGTCTTCTCTCTGGACAGATGATGAAGACGACCTTTTTTTAAAAAACACATGTACGTTGGCTAAATAGCTGAAGTCAGGGAAAATTTTCTCACATTGAGATTTATTGGATTGTGAATAATCTCTCAAGGGAAGAGCTAGAAGCTCCATCAACAAGTTATTTAATTAAAACTCTTGTGGAGTAAGGAGAACAGACAGCGCCGGGGGAATCATCCTGCATTGACCCCTGAAGGGTTGGCTTGATCGTCTAAAAAATCTTAACAGTTTCACAATCTTAAATGTCTTCAGAAATGGTCTCAAAACAAAAGGGAAAGACAGGCTGCTTATGACCTCTACTCCCTGCAAAACCAAACAAACCCAGCAACGAAAAACATAGCTCAGAAAACAAGTCTTTTTTTTTTTTAATCAATGATAAATACAAATAAAAGTAAATAGAGAAGTACAAAAGAGCATTAACAGCTCCAGCTTTAGGGCTGCTGAGGACTGGACATTTTCCTCCTTTTTTTGGTTCTTTTCCTTTTTTGTTTGTTTTTAAATATTCCAAATCCAGCATTGCTTCCTTAGAAAATGCAAAAATATAATTTTACTCTGGGTCAATATTGGGAATTGTCCAGGTGGCTTTGAAGCTCATTCTCACCTGTCCTGTCCTAGGTTCCCTAAAGAAAGTGCTAGACGATCATTCTCGATCTCTGCAGTTCTTAAATTCTGGTGAGAGGAACGTTGGAGAACTTGCCAGCCTAGCTGCGCAGGGTGGAGACAGCCTGGGTGGGCGGATCGTGTTCAGCGGATGGGGTCTCACCCGCAGTTGGGGTCACAGTCCCCACCAACTCTGGCACCCACCCTAACCAGCACCCACCCCACAAAGGAAACGTGTCCCAGATACCGTGCTTGGGAAGCCACGTTACCTGCTGGTAAAGGAGCAACTGTGGTAGAAGTGAGAGGAGAGGTGTGAACTGTCTACATCACTCAAAGTCAAAGGAGGAAAACCCAAGAAGTGAACAGTCTCCAGCAACACCAGAAACACTGATGAGGCCACCAGGGAGAGTTTGCAAACTTCACGCGCAGCTCCATCTAGCATCCACCAGAGATCCCTGTCCCAGAAGCGCCGTGGAAGTGAAAACAGCTACTCAAAGGGCCTCCCTGGTGGTGCAACGGGTTAAGCATAGCACTATGAAGCTATCCAGGGCCACTGCAGCACGAGTTCGATCCCCAGCCAGGGAGCTTCCCACAGGGCACAGCAGACCTCTCCTGTCTCCCTGCTGCTCTACTCAGCAGTGGAATTCAGTGGATCCGCCTGTTCTGCTCCCCACTCTGTCTCTGGTGAATCCTCTCACCCCCCGCACCTCTGGCCTACACTCCAGCTTGTATGCATAAATAAATAAATCTTTAAAAACATATATGTACTCGAAGGAGGTAGGCTTTGTGGAAGCAAACCAGAGCAGGTGCACGCAGAGATCACAGTCCAGAGTGCATTTGCCTGCAAGCCTGTATCTAAACCTCTGTACGAGGGAGCAAGGAGTCTCGAATGGGCTAAGATTACTCGTATGGTCAAAAAAAGTCTTAGGTTCCTGTCACACATGATTTTGAAAAGTGCCCATTTGACAGTGCCTCCCTTTGACACACACGAACTCCACACCCACCCATTTATGAAAAGCATACCAAAGCGTCTGATGGGGAACTAGCCACGGTCTCTGGCCTCAGGGAGTTTATATTTCTATGTACTTGGACTTCAACCCTGTCTGCGCTGAAATCCTAACTCTGTGGACTCCCTGGTGGCCTAAGGTTTAAATCTCAGGCTATCAACTGAATTCGATCCCCAACCAGGGAGCTTCTCACAGGGTGCAGCAGACCTCTCCTGTCTCCCCCGCTGCTCCCCTCAGCAGTGGATTTTGGTCAATCTGCCTGTTCTTCTCCCCACTCTGTCTCTGGTGAATCCGCTCACCCCTCATACCTCTGGTCTGCACCCCAGTTCTTCTACGCAAAAAAAAAAGGAAAAGGAAAGAAATCCTAACTGTTGTTTCACTGTGATCTTAATGAAATGAGCTGGCCAATTTTTCTGAACCTCAACTTCCTTACCTATGATAAGAAGTTGATAAGACCTCCCTGATAGTGTGTGCTAATTAAACTAGAAAAACCAAAAAGCAGCCAGGCAGGGGTGTTGCCCACATGATGGCCCAAGAAGGCTCTCTTTTTCCTTTCTACCTTTTAACTCCCTCACCCACTTGTCAGCTCACCCCAGTCTCTGGAGACCACCAGGCTCTCTCTGCTCCATGACCTTGATGGGCTGTTTCTTTCTTTTTGACTTTCGGTTACAGAGCTGTACCCCAACGCCTGAGAGCCAAGTCTCGGGGTTGGCCACCAGCATACCGCTCCCTGCTGAGCAGCCAAGAAATGAGTCAACAAGAGCAGCCTCTGCACCTGCTCTGATAGTAACTCCGCTGCTGGTTCCTGTTAAATCCGCCTTGGAGAAGCACTGGGAGCGCAGCCTGCTTTCCACTCATCTGGAAATGTTCCTCGCCCCCGTCCTCTCTGTGCTGCTGCGCCGCAGTAAAGAGTGAGGTTTCTAGGCATTTAAAATGCTGGTTTGGGGGCCTCCCTGGTGGTGCAGGGATTAAAGTCTCAGCACTATGAAGCTCTCCACAGCCAC
The DNA here is from genome assembly GCA_004024925.1 of Scalopus aquaticus. Classification (NCBI taxonomy): domain Eukaryota; kingdom Metazoa; phylum Chordata; class Mammalia; order Eulipotyphla; family Talpidae; genus Scalopus; species Scalopus aquaticus. The sequence goes on from PVIJ01024710.1 coordinate 9,773, forward strand.
TGCAGCACAAGTTTGATCCCCGGCCAGGGAGCCGACCCACATAGTGCAGCAGACCTCTCCTGTCCCCCCATTGCTCCCCTCAGCAGTGTGTTTCAGTCGATCTGACTGTTCTGCTCCCCACTCTGTCTCTGGTGAGTCCTCTCACCCCCACACCTCTGGCCTACACCCAAGTTCTTATATGCAAGATAAATCTTTAAAAAAAATTAAATGTTTGTTTCATCAGCTGATTATTTCTTATAGGTACTATTTAATATCTTTTCTTTCTTCAGTGAAAAACTGCTGAAAGGTAACACTTTACAAAAGTTTCTTTTTTATTCTTGTGGGGGGGGCACCTATATATAGACAGGAAAATGTCTATGATGTTTTTCTGAACTTAAAAGAATGGACCTTAAGATACAGTTCATAGCTCAATTCTGTCAACAGCAGGTTTGAAACTTTCCTTATTCTCCACCCCACTTAAAAAAAAAAAAACGACATTTCAAAGAGTTGAAGATGCATCAGATGGGCAAAACTGGGTGAATCGGGGACAAAAGTGCTGGCATTTATTTGCCCTTGTAACATGAGTGTTAAGACTTCTTTTTGGCTTAACTGGAATCTACTACGACATCAAGAAAAAGCCTTTACACACATCTTGTCCTCAGCACTTCAAACCTGTCACTCAGACAGGAAATAATGTCGTTTTCATTCATTTTCTTCCTTCTTTCTCAATTTGGGATAAACAAAATGCAACTGAAATTAAAGTGAGTAAATATCTTGAGCGCACTGAAATATAATTGCATCACATCTGGATTTCCATGTCTTTTGAAGCCTTCAGTCAACATGGTGAAATAAACCACATCGCGGATTTTTAACCAGAATAAACTGCAGTAACCACTGATCAGCCTAGGTGTTAGTTCAATCTGAGGTTGTCATTGTCTTTTACTCAAAGGAACATTATCTTGCAGAGAATAAAATAGGGTCAAAGCTACCTACGTTCTAGATCATTTTTCAGAATAATTCTGAAAGGCTGCTCCACCTGTTTCTTCATGTCCAGATATTTTGACAGTCCTCCTTCAAATTCCACTTCTTCAGAGAATCTCCCCTAGCCAATGCAATCTCACTTTTCAAAATAGATTTTATGGCTAATTTTATGGACTAATTCAGAGGGGTTTTTTTGCATTAGATGAACATTTAAATCTGTGTGTTTCAAATAAGCAGATTTGCACTTTGGATGAGCGGGGGCCTTGTCTAATCAGCTGACGGTCAGCTAACGAAAGGTCTGGCTTCCCCCAACAAGGGGAAACATCCAGCAGGTTGCCTTCCACTTCAGCAGCAGCAGCGGGCCTCCCGAGTCGCCAGCCTTCAGCCACAGTGCAGATTTGGACCTGCCAGTTTCCATAACCACATGAGCAAATTCCTTATAATAAATCTCTTCCTGGATACATTCACACTCTATTGGTTCTCCTTTCTGGAATACCCTAAATTCCACTCATACTCACAATATGACAGATAGACCAATTTACACTCTAATCAGCAGTCCATGAGTTTTCCAATTTATGACAACTTATTTGTTCACCTGACCCTTAAACTCTTTCCCTCCTAAAGACGGCAACTAACTAATCTAGGTTCTGAAAATGCTGGTTTCTTAGGTGTCTCTCTGGAAAACGTGCAGTAACTGCCCCTGCTCTACATCGCAGAGTGGTGTTCAAACGCCACAAGGCACAGCAAGATCTTCATAACGTTCCAGCCTCTTTGATATTTGCTACCCCCATAGGTTTCAACTTCTTTTTCCAACATAGGAGCCACTGTGTAAAACCTTATCAAGGGAGTGACGTCATCAACATGGCGGTGAAGGGACGCTAGTATCAACTCTCCCAAAAGACAAGCCGCCTCGAGGAATTTCACTCCCTGATTTCAAATTATACTACAGAGCCATAATAATTAAGACAGCATGGTACTGGAACAAAAACAGACAGAAAGACCAATGGAACCGAATAGAATACCCAGAATTAAAGCCACATATCTATGAACAGCTAATCTTTGACAAAGGAGCAAAGAAAATGCAGTGGAACAAGGACAGTCTATTTAATA
>PVIJ01024711.1:0-11838 GCA_004024925.1 Scalopus aquaticus
GGAAGGAGAAGAGGGTGAAGGAGAGGAAGAAGGGAAATGGGAGGAAGGACTGGAGGGCAGAGAGAGGGAAGGTAAGGAAAGGACAAGAGAGGCCTGGGGAGTTGGGGAGAGGGAAGAGGAAGAAAATGGGAGGAGCGAAGAGGAAGAGGAGGAGGAAGGGAAGGGCAATGAAAAAGAGGACAGGAGATGTTGGACGAGAGGTAATAAAGAGAGTAACGGGCAGGGAAGACTGGATAAGGGAAGAGCGTTCAAGAAAGGGAGCACTGTCAAAGCATCTATGAAGTATGACAAAGATAAGCCTTATCAAAAAAAGTTTATTACTACTACAGAGGGAAAGGAAGGAAAGCACGAAGTACAGAGGTTCAAAATGACAATGCAGTCAAAACTTTCAGGAAATGAGCCACCAGGTTCTAAAACATTCTGGAATAATGTATTGCCACATTATTTGGAATTGAAATAAACTTCAAATCTGACCTGATTATTTCAACCTAAGGTATTGTTCAATTTGATCCCCTTACACGTAATCATTTTATAAAACTTTTTATGTCGTGATTATGTGTGGTACTGTAATGCCTGGTAAAGACAGCCTGAGGCATTGGTAAAGGTTTGTGTCCTCCTAAAACAATATCTTGCTGTATTTCCCCCAAAATTATAAGTCTACAATTGGAAAACTATCAAAAAGTCAGAGCAGATAGTTAACATTTTATGTTCCTCGTTAAAGACAGGTTTAGGATATAAGAGTGTACTCTAAGAGTATTGTGTGTTTATAAGTTGGTCCCTTTTAAAAAGGCCCAGATCCTTAAGTGCTGTGAAAACATCTACTTTTTTATAACTGTGTTAGCATCATTTTTTTAGTCTGTGATTACAATTTGCCTACCACATAGAATAGCTTTGATAAGAACAGATGGTATTCTGAAGCTGAAACGAAGGCTTCACATTTTAAAAGGTGCATTGGATAATACGGTAACTCTAGCCCCTTCCCTTCGGTTCTTTCATGCTGACAGGATACAATAATACAAGCTACTTAGCCATGTTTGTTATTCACCTAAGAGCTGTTTTAAGGAAGAAAAAAATTACACTTTAACATTAATCTGCTTTTCTAGAAAATATTTTTCTTTACTCTTAAAGATAGCTTTCATATGTCTTTGTCTTCTGTGATTCTTTATTTCTAAACTCCTATAATTTCCAGACTTCAACTGTACTCTCAGCACCTCATTCCCGGTACCTGTTCTGTGCCTGTGTTCTTCAGTGACTGTTCTGTAATTCTGTTTGTTGAATATTTCAAGTAAAATAAAAATTAACTATAAAAATTAGTAGGTCAGCACTTGTTTGTGAATAGAAAAACTAATATTTGATATTGAATTTTAGAGAGACCAGATCTCTACTAATTTCAATCTTCCCTTAAAATTTTCAATGTATACAATGCAGCTCCTTTATCTGAGTGTTTATTCATAGCTCCCTTTTCAGCTCATTTCTCCCTATAGTCCTTTTCATATCTTGGGCATGAGGGATTCCTTACCCTTTCTTTTATCAAGTTAATTCTTAAACTGCAAGTTACTAATGTTAGCGGTATGGACGGTTATCTTCCACTGAGGACCTAATCGGCCAGCGATAGTAAAGTGATGTTCTTAAGATATGCCCATTTAATGAACTGGTCTAGATAACCATTTTTAAACAGCATTTCACACTCATTTTCTCACATTCTCTTGGCCAAAATTTTTTTTTGTATTTTTTTAGAAGTACTGTTTGATGCAGGTCTAGCGTTCTGGTCAGAAGAACACCGCCTAATCATTTTGAGACCTGAGTTAATACTCAGTTAAACCCTGTAGTTTATCAGTGACCATTTCTGAGGCAGGTATGAGTTGTGCACATAGAATTCATTGAGTTACAATTTCAAGTGAGGACTCTGGCAGAAACACTCTCAGGTAAGCCACACAGGAGTGCCACAGAAGCATCTGCTGCTGACCAGCAGCCCGTGAGGTGAGTGCCACTGAGATGTTTTCTGTTATTTCACTATAGAGATACATTCTGTACCACACCTGTATTCAGTACCACACCTGTATTAAAAATAAAATGCTACTGTGTAGGAAGGTGCTGTAATTCCTTTCCCTCCTCCTTTCCATTGTGAAAATTATATGCCAAGTACCTGACACATAACCTTGTATTTGGTACATATTATTCATTCAACAAATATTTATGTACCAAGCATCAAACAAGAGTACAGACTCTTCCCCAGGTGGAGCTTAAGCAGTGAGGACTGGCTTACAATCAACCTCCTGTTGCCCTCTTACCTGCTAGGGACATTCAGTAAGTATAGATTTCTTGAAAGAACACCAGGTAAAAGGAGTTCCTGTGCCTCTACCTAAACTATTGCTTAACAGTGTCCTTTTGTTTCCCAGCGCCCTCTTGTTCTTAACCAGGACTGCCCAAAGGTTAAAAAAAGTCTGAGTACAAATCTTTGGCTTTCCTCCATTAAAGCCTTATTTAATAAGAAGAAAATGTTTTTGTGCCTTGGGTTTGCAGAGAGTAAGATATGGCTTCTGATCTCAAGCAACTCTTAGCTGTTTCTGTAGACTGGCCTGAAAATTGACTGGTACAATAGAGTGCTTCAGGCGAAGCAGATCAGCTGCCATAGAGAACTGCTAGGATAGTGCTTCCAGAGAGGCATGGTGAAATGTGAACTGAGTAATGAATATGTAAACTGAGTCAGGTGAAGGTGGGAGAGGCACCGGGCTTCAGGCCATGGGGGCTGTAGCAGTAGCAGTGTGACTAAGCCTTAGGGGCCCTTTGGCCCCTGTAGAGAAACAGGGTGTATGTGTTTGCAAAGGAGATTAAGCCACAAGAGCTTGGGCTTTTGTAACTTCATTCTGGCAGCAATATGGAGGATGCATTGGAAGGAAATGGTACCAGACTAGGGCTACCAGTTACAAAAGACCAGGCAAAGACTGAAGAGGGACAGGGCTAGGACAGTGGTGACGGAGAGCCGGGCACACAGATTATTGAGATGTTTAGGGATAGAACTGGAGGGCTTAGTAAAGAGATGTAGCTTGGAGGGAGAGAAAAGAGCAAACACTCCTCTTGATTCTGGCCTGGAGAACTGGGTAAGAGGAGTGCTAGTCCTCAAGACTGGGAAAGAAGTAGAAGCCAAGCTAGGGAGGCAGGGACTTAACTGACCAGATGTTCAGCAGGCTGGTACTCATCTGGATCTGGAGCTCAGAGGAAACTGCTGAGCACCACCAGCTTACATACGTAGTTGAAACCGTGGAGTTGAATGGGAGACAGCATTCCTAGTATGAACAGAGAAGAGAACTGAAGACAGGATTTAGGAAAACATCAGTATGATAAGGGGGAGGTTTAAACCCTTTTTTTAAGATTTATTTATGCATATAAGACCTGGGGTGTAGGCCAGAAATGTGTGGGGGTGGTGGTGGTGGTGAGTGGATTCATTCACCAGAGACAGAGAAGGGAACAGAACAGGCGGATTGACTGAAACACACTGCTGAGGGGAGCAGTGGGCGAGACGGGAGAGGTCTGCTGTGCCATGTGGGTCAGCTCCCTGGCCGGAATTGAATCTTGCTGCAGATAGCTTCATAGTGCTGAGACTTAAACCCTGGCGCCACCAGGGAGGCCCCTAAACTCTTTCTGTGGAATAGAGATGTTGCCCAAGCCAAGGAAAGAGCAATGCAAGCATCGGGGAGAGGCCTAGCAGAGGGCTGGGGCAGAACCCACATTGCCAGCAATTAGTGAGCTCCAGGAAGTCTACTTTGCCAAAAAATATAATCAGAACTAGACTTTGAAAAATAAGTATCAGGTATAGAGCACTACTTACATATTACTCAATTTAGGAAGGGAGATTTACTCTGGAAAAAAATTCCTAAATTTGTATTTGCTATTACACTGTATGACGGTCCATCAGAATAAAATCCCATCCTAAAATCTTGATATTGAGATATAAAAATAAATGCTTTCCTGCCTGATATGACTTAGATATAGTTTTATGCTCTATTAACCTTTTTGGATAACATTTTCTATCCTCTATGCCTCTATCAGGATTTATGGCATGCCTCAATGGCAGCACAAATTTCATGCTTTATGGTTTTTTCCTTTTAACTTAAATCTCATGAAGTCTAGTACATGCAAAGAAGAGTACACACCTCAAACATGTATAGCTCGATGTATTTTCCACAAACTGAACGTGCAGATAGTGTCAACATCTACATCAAAGAAAAACCCAGTGTCAGCTCCCCAGAAGCTTCCCTTCACCCCACTTCCAAACATTTCCCATCCCCCCAGGGAGACCACTAGGCCCTATGTGGACTTCTGATAGCAGCCTCGAGCTTTTCAAGCATGCAGTATAATCGTATTCATAAGCAACCCAGAAGCTCATGAGGAGCCTTTGGTTTCTTGATATTTCCCATAAGGAAAGTAAACAACCAGGTGAAAGGCTGCAGCTTACCTGTGCTCTGTCTGGCCAGTGAAACAGGGTCCTTTTGTGTAAGCCGGGCCCATTCACTTCTATCCTGTCGTCCTAACACAAGATGTGTTTCCATTCTCTAGACTGTTTCTTTATGTCTTACATGGTTCTGCTGATAAGCATGTATTTAAACTTTCCCCTTTCTTTTTATAAAATAGCAGTAATTCTACCAATCTCTCCTAATTGTTTCGGTTTGAAGGTAAGTGCCGTATGTAATTTAAAGTAGTTGCCCAGATGTGTAGATTAATGTTAAATGTGCTTAATAAGTGCAAAGTATGAAAACAGATAATGTGATTTCTAGCGAAAAAGGTCATTTTCTAAGAGTTTTCTCAAATTCAGAAAATGACATAGTTCCAGCAGTTCTTCATTGGTAGAGATTTTCTTAAAGTCAATAAGTTGTCGTTCACTATAAAAGAGATGTCTTTTGCTAATTTCTAAAATGGGGTGAAATTCCATGTTCTTTTTTTTATAATAGCACATTATCCTGTGGTTACATGAATACTGTAGTTAACTAAGTCAATTGAAGTTGACCCAGGGGCTAGATTAGTTGCTCCCTCCAAGTCATGAGGACTTAGTGTGAATACAGCTCACCAGCCCTGCTTCTGGAAGACAGGTGGGCCAAGTCCGAGATTCTGTCTCAGGAGCACCATTCTTTCTAGTTGGCCTTTCATTCGTGTACATTTACCAGCCGTAAGTCTTAAATCCAGTAATATTGCTTCCTGTTCCTTTCCAAAGTAAAGTTGACTATAATTTTAGCTACCCCATAATGTGCATCTAACTAGGCATAAAATACAATATTATTTCCTTAGAGAGGGACTCGTGGGAAAAAGAAGCTTTAGCTGTCTTCTGTAAGTGGTGCTACCTAGTAGTTCACCCTCTCCAGTCTCGCGAGCAGCGCATCCTTGGATATAGCTGCCTTGCTCCTCTCCCGTGGCCCCGCTACGTGCACTGCCACATGACCTTTGGTTAGGCAAGAGCTCCCGGAGTAACTTCTGAAACTCTTTAAATCTCAAGGCTTCACTTCTGGATCGTCTGTGCTCAGTGGGAATGCTATTAGGCCACACCCTTCGTGGCCTGAGGATGCCACTTATTACCTGTGACTAAGGTGTGAAATACAAATATATCCTCTCCCTGGCGTGAATTCTCATTTTGTATTTTTGCCAGAAAAAAAAGTGAGTTAATAGAGGCATTATTTTCAAACCACTCACTAAAGATTCTGCTGTTGAATGGAATGTGAAGGGTGCATATGGTCCGGGGCAAATATGGCCAAGGTGAGCTTTGAAAAAGCCTTTTTCTTGTGAGTGAATGGCACTGATTACTTACTGCCTCCCTTATTGTAGGGGCCACTCTACCTTTAGTGATGCCCATAAATAAATGAAAAGCATAAGGGGAAAATATGGTAATGAGCCTAACAGTAAGCAGTATTCCACTTAAAATATAAAACTGAAAAAAAACCCTCAGCATAGAATAAAGGATAAAACTTACTATTTTCTGCCTAAATGAATGAGCATCTCATCATTTACTATCAGTCTGTCAAACCCATAGACAGGGTATTTTATAATTTGCATTAGCTGGCCAGTAGCCACATGGACCAAGTCCCTCCTATATTTGATTTTCCCTCTGCTTTAGGTGACTAAGCTCAAATCATTTAAACTATGTGCTTTTATCTTTTTCCTGGAATGTAAAAATTATACTTACCTCGTGAATGCCAATGAATAGTACTTCTGAAGTGATTCTGCATTTGTGTTTTGGAATATAATGCAGATAGGATTATGCTATAATACTTGAATAGATAGAAAGCTTTTGAATATCGCTCAAATGTAAAAGCACTCTTTTGAGACAGCCCAGAAAAATATCTAAATTTTCTTCCATTTTAACCTTGCCATAAGTGCTAATAGAATTTTGGGAATCCTAATCATTAAAATGTTGAATTGGAGCCACATGCATAAAATCCTTGGCGATATAGTAAGTGGATATTCAGCAAAAATTAGACAGTATTTTATTTCTTTGACTTCAATATTTGAATTAATATTCAATGTGTTTTGAGATGGTGTCGATTATTTATGATGGCAGTGTAAAATCTGTGTTTTTGAAAATAAAAATCTTAACTTTTCCTTGACTATCAATTTTGTCACAGGATAACGAATTTTCAGAAACTGAGGGGCTCGGCGATGTCGATGACGATGATGAAAACCTGGAAGAGGAAAAGAAATCTGTGGAAGACCATGGACATCCTGAAGATGACCGCAGCAAGGCAATTGAAGAGGTATCACCAACCACTGACAAGGTATGAAGTGCTTAAGTCCTGAGATCCTGCCTAAGAGAAAGTGTGTGGGTCCCCTGGTCCCCACAGAGGGCAGATTCCAGCTTCCTTTGGGAATAGAAATACTTCCATGAATGACTTTTTGTCATGTGCAGTAGGAAAAACGTTTACAGATGTATGAATTAGGCACACTTTGTCCCTAGCCGTCTCTCCACAATTCTCAGGAGCTTGCTTTCTGTGCTCCACATTCGTGAAATCAGCTGATACGAGCTAGCTTAGAACCCTGTTGAGAAACGAACCAAAGAGTTCAGCACTGGATCCTTGAAATGATGAAAATGCAGTTAGGAGTCCTGGTACTGGGGGCAGAAATGGTAGGGGTGTGTGTGCATACATGTGGGTATTTATAGAGAGACAAATGAAAGTCATTCACAGCAGTGTTTGAGGCTGTGATCCGTTCTGCACAAAAATAGTTTATAGGAAAGTACTCATAGGAGGACCGGGAGGTGTCACTGAGGAAGAGAAAGCCATCCTGAAAGTGGGTCTAGGGATGTACAAAACATCTCTTCCAGCTGGCGGTTTTGTCTAAGGGTAACCCTGCTGGGAGACAGGCGGAAAGTTTGAAATCATTTCTTTGCTATCACTATTCCAAAATAGTGACTCTGTATCGATTTATTTTCATCTTCACTTTTTGGGCCTCTTGCATACAACACTGAGTTAATCGCTAGCCTTCTGGCTAAGGAAATCTGCCACCACTGGGCTTGCACAGCTCCTCTCTGCGAACTGACTGACTTTTAGCCCCTTCCTGACATAGACAGTCATTAAAACATGCTTTTCCTTTTATTTGAATATATACTTGTAAAATATGTTGTGTGTGTGTATTTTTATTTTATTTATTTATTTTAAAGATTTATTTATTTTTGCATACAAGCTGGGGTATAGGCCAGAGGTGTGGGGCGGCGAGAGGGTTCACCAGAGACAGACTGTGGAGCGGAATAGGCAGATCAATGAAAACACACTGCTGAGGGGAGCAGCGGGTGAGGCAGGAGAGGTCTCCTACGCCATGTGGGAATCTCCCCAGCCGGGTGTCGAACTCGCGTCACCGCTGCCGACAGCGCCACAGCGCAGTGCTTAACTGCTGCGCCACGGGGGAGGCCCCTGTGTGTGTATTTTTAATTTATAACATGCAATTGTGCTGAAGAGGTCATTCTTTTCCTTGATTCCCTCTTTTTCCAAGACTCCTTCTGAGTGAGAAAAAAAACGTGTTCTAACAGTTACCTTTTTCTTTCTTTCAGAGGAGAAAGATTGTTTATTGGAAGCATAAGTTTCTGTTAGGGTAGTCCCTAAAATTCTTTAACCTAGAAATCATTAAACTCCAATTTGACATTGTAAAATGTTGAGCTAAATCATATAGCAACTAGTACTCCCGAGTCTTTGAGTAGAATATTTGAATCATGCAGTTTTTTTTAATTATTCAATTTTAAGCTAAGAGGGATATTTTACATTTTGGACTCATTTTACAAGAGTCCAGAAAAGTGAAGTAATTGTCACATGTTTATATTGTTAGTTCAAGATCAGCTCTGGATCCCTGCTTAAAACCAAGACTAAGTTTTCTAATACAGCAGAAATATGTTTTTTTAATCATTATATTCTTTTCTGTTTATAGGACAACAAAGTAAACCGGGAGGAACGGGCCATTCATGAATACAATGAAAATCCAAAAGGTATGAGCATGTTTTACTTCAGAAGCATGTGCTTAAAAAGGCTAGATACCTAACATACATACAAAACACCTACATTTATGTGTGCATGTCTATGCTATGACTGAGTAGTTATAGCTGCCACATATGTTCTATTTCATACTTCCTCCTGTCACATGGCCCTCATAGCCAACTATGAAATGTGTGAAATCAGCTTGTTTCTTCTGTTCTCATCAATAACCACCACGGGTTCTTCATCTGTGTAATCAGTATTGTTAAGTTGAGCTTTTGCTTCAGATCTCAAGTCACATCTCTGGGGGCACTGCACTACTGCCTATGACTAGGCTGACCTGGAGCCATTGCAGGCCATCCTGTTATGTTATTTGCCCCAAGCCCGGGCCTAAGGCTTTGGTCCTTTCCTGAGCCTAACTCTTAGCGTCAGAGAAGAGGTATCACAGAATGGAGACTGTGATCGCCCTTGAGATGACCTGCCTTTTTTATACCCAAATCATCTGTATTTTTTACTGTACAAGTCCTTTATTATTTTTTTCCATCATCACATCACAGTGTTTTTGTTCATTGAGTTCTGATTAAAAACAATTGTTCTAATAGTGGATATCTTATCTGAACTTAAGCAGAAGAAGGAATAGTTTCCTTAATCCTGTTTTCCTCCTAACTTCTTCAGAAAGAGTAGTAAGTTATAGAATACTTGAAGCAAAATGTTAAAATATTTATCATCTTATATATTCTTAGCATATAACCCAAAGTGTTACAAAGAAATTAAATGTAAACTTTAAGTAGTTTATAATATAAAATTAGAACAATGCATTCTACTTCATGAGTATGGTTTAAAAAAATCATTCTTCAACTGTGTAACATGTGGATTAACTTGAAACACCAAGAAATAACATGTCCACTTAAATATAAAGAATTTAATTTTAACTAGGTTAAATTTTTTTAAAAGGCAATTTATATTTTATAGAAGTTTGCCCAGACATTTGCTGTTACCTTTGTAGCTATATTTGGATACTGGTCATCTAAGTACTTAGCTGGTCAGTTCATTCAGGGCTTTTTACCTTAACTCTGCAGGAAACATGCAGTGTAGTCCTTGTCCCTTACTCCAGCAGTGATCTCTTTAAGTATTTATTGCTCCATAATTCGGGGGTGGTAAGGTTTCACTAAAAACATAAGGATTTTTCTTTTCCTCGTTAGCTAGAAAAAGTATTTCTAAATATATATCCTATTGCAGGAAACATGTATGATTGTGCAAAGGGCGGTTCATCAGAAGTCTCAGAAGACAGCAAAAATGTAAAAAAGTCAAAAAAGGTTAGTGAAATGAATTCTTTAATGTTAACTCCAAAGTATTATTCTTTTTACTTTTCATATGGATATCTACATAATCTAACTCCAGGAATAGGAGTTTTTTTGGCTCAAGACATGAAGAATTTCACATTTTTAACATGCCTATTTATTTGTTGGACTTTAAATTATGAGTTCGATTCCTCTGCCAAAATTTAATAACATTTTCCTTTCAATCATTCCATCATGTTGGTTCACCATATGATAAAAGATATATTAAAGAACTCTGTTGTTTAAATTATAAGAGTATAACAGTCATCAGCATCTAAAAGAGAGTAAGGCAAAGCCAAGAACAGAGAGGAATGAATGAATGAAGGAATGAATGAAAAAGCAAAGATGATCGTGCTTAGGAAACTGTGACTTGACTTGCTCCCAGCTGTTAATACCTGTTTTGGTGGTGATACAAGTGTGATATATACATGTCTTCTCCTTGGAAGTAAGTGCCTTTTGCATTTGCAAAAGAACTTTCTTTAGTCATGAGGCCATATTTCAGGGTACAAGTGTTAAATGCAAACATGGAAGAAAAGAAAAATAAAAAGTCCTTGTTTTTCAACTTGAAGTCTCAGTGTAACTGTCGTTTCCACGTAGAGGCTTTTGTGGCCAGCAACATTCTGTAAAGTGTGATGTCCCATTGTTCTTATGTCACATAACACCCTTTTCTTATCTTTCTTAGTGCTAATCACAATTTGCAGTTACATGGTTATTTGTATATTTATTTGCTTTATGTCTCTCTCTCCCCTCCGGCCATCAGCTCCATGGGGACAGAAACTTTTTTATTTTGCGTTCCCGTATGTCTTTAGCACTTGGCATAGGTCCTGGTACATGGTACATTCTCAGTAAATATTTTTGGTTGGCAATGAGTTGTAAAACGTAAGAGGGTAAGAAAGAAGGAAGGGTGAAGGTTAAAGCGGGAGAGCCTTGTCTTTTACCCTCTCTGAAGGTAAGTGTCACTCTGCAAGCCTTTCAGAATTACTTCAGCAATTTAAAGCTGTTTTCACCCAGATCCCCATAGCGTTATCTTTTACTAAAAACTACTCCAAGATCGTTTTTACCTTTATAAAAATTATGTTTGGATTATTATACCAAAAAGAGAGGGGTGATTGGGCCCCAAGGACACTTTGCATTTATTATCCTTCAAATTTTAGCATATTTTATCAGAACATTGACCAAGGGTTAGGCAGTTTCAGATTTTCTGTCTAGTAGAACAGAGCATTTAACAGATACTCTCCTGTGCTTCATGGCATTTCCATGAAGACTTGTTCCAATTATAAGAGCTCAGGGAAAGTGTCTGGAAAAGAAAATCACATATAAGGGAGGAAAATGAAGTCACAGAGGAGACAGAAGAACCTTAGGAGAAGAAAAGTGAAGTGAAACAGCGAGAAAAAGATTTGAAATACCACTCTCACACAATGAACAAGCATATTCTAGAACACATGATCAAGTTTCAGGACCTTTTCAGTCTCACCAGACTTCAGTACTGTTCATAGGTGGTTCAGAGGATTTGGATAGAGGACAAGAGGGGTGGAAGGCTGAAGGAGGTTGAGAAGAATGTTGGAGTGAAGTGTTTCATCCTTGTTGGTTAGGTCCAGTTGGATGATATTTTTCAGCTCCTCTTTGTCCTTCCTTATTTGCTGTCTTTTAGATTGCGAGATGGGTATTAATATAATCCCTGCCTGTAACTGTGGATTTGTCTGTTTCTGCTTGTACTTCTGTTACTTTTTACTTCACATATTTAAAGCTATTACTTGGTTCCGTAACATTTAGAATTGTTATATCCTGTTAATTGACCCCTTTTTCATTATGAAATGGCCTTCTTTATCCCCAGTGGTATTCTTTGCTCTGAAATCTACCTGATTGTATATTATATAACTCTAGCTTCTTTTTTTTATAAATATATATTTTTATTGTTATTTATGTCTTTTACATTTTGTATTCCCCTTGGGTAGCCCACCACCAATTCACCCGTGATCCATCTTCATGGTCCCTCCTTGTGTTCTTTTCTATTCCATTTTGTGCCCTTTTCCTTCCCTCCCTCTGCCTCCCCC
>PVIJ01024712.1:0-11836 GCA_004024925.1 Scalopus aquaticus
CGAGTTCGACGCCCGGCCGGGGAGAATCCCACATGGTGTGGCAGACCTCTCCTGCCTCGCCCGCTGCTCCCCTCAGCAGTGTATTTCTGATCTGCCTGTTCTGCTACCCGCTCTGTCTCTGGTGAACCCTCTCGCCGCCCCGCACCTCTGGCCTGTGCCCTAGCTTGTATGTATAAATAAAAAATAAATCTTTAAAAAAAAAAAAAGAAATACATCTTTCAATTCCATGCTTTACCTTGAGATTACCAGTAAACCTTTGAGTAATATGAAATTATTCCACATCTTATTTTAAGCTGTTTTTCAAAGTAGCCATATCATTGACTTCCTGTGGTATTTTGTGCTCTTTTAGTTTCAGTTTCCTTATTGTTGTAGTTGGCAAATGAATGATGCAATTGATGAATTTCATATATGGTTCCTCCCTATCCCTAACCCCTAGTTTTGCATCCTAGGTAAGGCAGCCATGGATACTTTTACACATGAAAACCACAGCATGTTTTACTGAGTAAGTCATTCACACTATAAACAGATCTTCCCTTTAGTAGACCACAAAAAGTACTACTTTATAAATGCCATGATTGGAAAGCATAGTAAAGACTTAAGATGGAAGATGTTAGCAACTTGTGTCCAGTCATATAGTTTTTTGTTTTTTTTAAAAGATTTATTTATTTATACATACAGCTGGGGTACAGGCCAGAGGTGTGGAGTGGCGAGAGACTTCACCAGAGACAGAGTGGGGAGCAGAATAGGCAGATCAGAAACACACTGCTGAGGGGAGCAGCGGGCGAGGCAGGAGAGGTCTGCCGCACCATGTGGGGTTCTCCCCAGCCGGGCGTCGAACTCGCGCCCCCGCTGCCGCTGCCGACAGCTCCACAGCGCAGCGCTTAACCGCTGCACCACCGGGGAGGCCCCTGTGTCCAGTCATATAGTTAACCTCCCCAGTATTTATTGTATTCTAAATCTTTTCTTTAAATTTTCAACAATGTTTTCTGTTTTTCAACAGAATGCATCTTTATGTGTTGCCATCTTGTCTCTGTAATAATTCAGTCACTTTAATGGTGCAAGTAGAACAGTGGTTTTCCCAAAATTGACTGATGTTTTTTTGCCTTTTACTAATAAATAAAAGGGATTTTGCCCAGAAGACATTTCTCATCATGTTTGTTACATTTAATGATATATCACAAAAGGACGCAACCAAGTGTTGCACGACTTGGTGTATACCCCCCCAAAATTGTAGTGTTTTATATTCTGGGTACATAGAATGTATGTCTTGCTGATAATGATGGCATTTTTATATCATTATTAGCTAATACTCCAGAATCCAATGCACCCAAATGTTGGTTGCTAACGATAGTGATATAAATCATACTTCAGGTAGTCTTTTTTATAAATTTGGACTTCCTCTTGGTCAACCACCTTGTCAGAGTTAACTATCACTGTAATGGATCTCATATTAGTAGTAGGAAATTGTTAGCCCTGCCCTTTTGCTGACATTATTTGTATTATTTTTCAACTTACATATTTCTTTGCAGGAATCTTTTCTTTCTTTTTCTTTCTTTTCTTTTTTTGCTACATTTAAAAAAGATTTATTTTTATTTATTTATGCACACAAGAAATGGGGTGTAGGCTAGAGGTATGGGGGTGGTGGTGAGAAGACTCACTAGAGACAGAGTGGGGAGCAGAACAGGTAGATCTACTGAAATACACTGCCAAGGGGAGCAGCGGACTAAACAGGAGAGGTCTGCCGCACCATGTGGGTCAGCTTCCTGGCGGGGGATCAAACTCAGGCCAAAGTACCTGGTGATAGCTTGATAGCAATGAGGCTTTAACCCTGTGTCACCAGGGAGGCACTGTTTTTGCCATTTTTTTCTTTTTTATCATTTTTAAATTTTTATTCGTATCTTTTACATTAATGTGTATTCCCCGTAGGTTACCCGCCACGGATTCACCCATGAACCATCACCGTAGTCCCTTGTGTTCTTTTCTCCCCCATTTTAAGCCCTTTCCCTCCCCCTCCCTTGCAGAATGTCTCTGTCTTATTTGATTCTCCTATATTCCTGTTATAAGTGAAACCATTCATTATTTTTCTCTTTTTTTCTGGCTTATTTCGCTGAGCATGATCCCTTCTAGTTCCATCCATGTTGCTGCAAATAGCATGTGTTTATCTTTTTTGAATGCTGAATAGTATTCAATTGTATACATGTACCACATCTTCTTGATCCAATCATCTGTTTTTGAGCATCTGGGTTGTTTCCAGACCTTAGCTATTGTAAACAGTGCTGCAATAAACACACAGGTGCATGTCTCTTTTTGAATTAATGTTTTTGGGTCCTTTGGGTAGATTCCTAAGTCATATGGAAACTCCATTTTTAGCAATTTGAGGAACTGCCATACAGCTTTCCATAGTGGTTGGACCAGTTTCTTTGCAGGAATCATTTCAAAACACTTGCCCTTTTTGTGCTATTTGATTTAGTTAAATGATAGTTAGATGATATAACCTCTCTGTATTGCTTGGCTACAAGTAATTCATAATACCTCACAACTCACTTGAAAGCCACTGGGACAGGAAGGATGCCGCCTTCTACCCCACCCATACCCTGTGTTGATGAACCCCATCTCTTCCCTGAGGTCACCTCTACTGTGACAAATGACGTGAACACCTAATGCAAGGACTAAGTGTGCCTGTGTCAATTTATAAAGTAAACATTGACAGAATCTTAATTTCTTTATGTTTATACTACTAACAAATAAATTTGAGTTTTCATTTTCTTCTAAATTCCAATGGATCATCTTGCCCACCCCACTTCAAACACCGCTGACTTAAACCATCCCTCCCATTGCCTCAGTTACATGTGAACATTACCCAACTAGTCCCTGCCAACACAGCCGCCACCCCCACCCCACCCCCAATTCTCCAGCAGTACCACAAGTCTTTTCTCCATGCATCTGCCACCAGACATAGGCATCCTGTATCCTCTTCTCCTCTACTCCAATCTGTCATATGCTCCAACATTCAAGCCTTGGAGAGCATTGGGATCTGAGCTGTGGGTACACTCCTGTGGAGTCTCCTGACTCCAAATAGCACTGGTGGATGGAAGCCCAGAGGTGTTTGCAGTCTACACTCTGAACCTACCCCCACTAAAGCTCACTTCTGTTGTTCCACAGTGCACCAAGATTGGCATGATAACCTCCAAGTACCCAACCTCTCTGCTTCCTTTTACAATTTCTCAGGCTATAGAAGCCAAAATCTCCCTCCAGGAGACAAAGAGAGGGGGCTTTGCTTCTAGGAGTACTTTAGCAGAGCTTCACCAAATGCATCCAGTTTTCAAACCTAAGGGCCCTGGGGCCTTCTACTAATTGAGTGAACTGGAATCCTGGCATATGGTCTGACAATGAGACTGCCATAGATACATCAGAAGTACATGGTGGCAGGAAGAATGCCCAAGGCCCTTTTCCCAGGTTCAGGTGGGGAAGGGCATTGCAGGCCAACCCAATGCAGTGACATAACGGAAGTACAGCCTTCCCCACACAGCCTCAAACAACTTTGCACATTTAACCCACTGTCTGAACTCCATATCATCAGCCCCAACTTCCTTCATCTTTTGCCTTATAATTTAAAATTCAAGTTTCAAATTCTAGCACAACTGTAGCCCTCTGTTGTTATTTAGGAGAAGGGGAAAGGAGGTGAGCAGAATAGAGCTTCAGATGAAGTTGTAGTCTCCGTCTCCCAGAGATGCAGTCTCACCCCTTGCACACTATAACCCTACAGATGCACGCATACGCGTGCGCGCACACGCACACACACACACACACAATTCCTCTTAAATCATAGATCTTTCCAAGATATTTTCCTGGCTATAGTTTCTAGCACCCCCAGTCCCAGTTGTCCTTTTCCCAATCCCTTGTTCAGAACTGCCCACCCAGCTATTCAGTGAACAGTAGGGTCAAGGGCTAAGTCAGGAGCAAGAGTATATAGCTATCCTAACCCACAGTGTTTGCTTGCCAGTGTCAGTCCTCAACAGTATCATAAAGCTGGCACCCATCAGTCCTCAACAGTATCATCCACAGCCAATCCATCCTCATTTCTGTGGATACCAGGGACATCTGGAGGAATGAGAGCAGCTTAAATGGTATCAGAAGGAAGCCCAGGAATTTTTCAAGTTTCTGTACTTTTATTTAAGAATGGGTCTGCAGCTCCCTGGTGGCCTAGGGATACTGTGATGGCTGACCTTGGTGACCTGAGTTTGATCCCCAGCCGGCGAGATAATCCACATAAGGCACAGCAGACCTCTCCTGTCTCTCCCGCTGCTCCCCTTAGCAGTGTATTCCAATAGATCTGCCTGACTGGCTCCCTACTCTGTCACTAGTGAGTCCTTTCATCCCCACCCCCAGTTCTGGTCTGTACCCCAGTTCTTCTAGGCAAAAATGAAATTTTAAAATAAATAAAATTGAAAA
The DNA here is from genome assembly GCA_004024925.1 of Scalopus aquaticus. NCBI lineage: Eukaryota > Metazoa > Chordata > Mammalia > Eulipotyphla > Talpidae > Scalopus > Scalopus aquaticus. Next base: position 4,453 of record PVIJ01024712.1, read on the forward strand.
AATAGTCTTTAAAAAAAAAGAATGCACCTAACTATAATCTAATTGAAGACAATAACACCATTGGGTGGGGAAGAGGATTCTACATGACAATTTGATTTGGAAAATAAAATAATTGTCATGGTTGCACAACACTGTGAATGTAATTAATGCCATATGCATAAAATTGCATAAAATTGTTCACATTAAAATTGTATACATTAAAATGACTTTTTTAGTGAAAATTGGGGTGTTTTCCTTTCTTACATAATTGTTAGTTTTTGGTATTTTATTGCTCCCCTCAGGTGCAGTACCTTTAGTTCTTCCACCACTATAGAACCCAGGAACCATCACCATAGCCCCTTGTACTCCTCCCTCCCCTATTTTGACTCTTCCCTCTCCCCTGCTATATGCCACAGGTCTATGGTCAATGAAACTATCCAATATTTATCTTTTTCCTTCTGACTTATTTTGCTTAGCCCTTCCAGCTTCATCCATGTTGCCACAAATGACATGAGTTTATCTTTTTGGTTCCCTCAGTAGTATTCCGCTGTATATGTATAAAATTTCTTCTTGATCCAGTCATCTGTTTGGGGGCATTTAGGTTGTTTCCATATCTTGGCTACTGTAAATAGTGCTGCAATAAACATAGGCATGCAGATTTCCTTTTGAAATAATGTTTTTGTGTCCTTTGGGTAGATTCCTAGGATTGGAATTGCTGGGCTATATGGTGGACCCATTTTTAGTGTTTTTGTAAGAGGGTGGTCCTCAGGAAAGGGGAGTGTCCCAGGACCCCACCCCCACCTCAAGCCAGAGCGATCCAAGACACCTAGAACTACGAATACCAGCATGCCATCATCACCAAAGTAAGGATGCTGAGGACTGAGGGTGAAGTTAAGAAATGTTTTTGGTGATTTAAAAACCAGACCTGTGAGCTTGGAGGGGGGCTATTGCTCATGGTTGTGGATTGCCAGGTTTTGAGTGGGCCATAAGATTCCAGCTCAGCGGAACTGGTAGGATGCATTCACCAATTTATTCTTTATCTTTTTCCTTTCCCTTTTTGTAAATAAACCCTTTTATTAATGTTATTGTGTGTGTCTGCAGTTGAGTCTTTTAATTCCCTTTTAAGCGCATAGGTGAGAACCCAGACAGGCACCCCATTTATATCAGGGCTGCCCTGTAACATTTCAGAAACCTCCACACAGCTTTTTCAAATGACATTTTTGATTTTACGTATGTTTTAATACCAAAAAAGTGTTGAGAGAACAAAAAGTTAAATGGAATGTTTTTAACTTTTATCTCAAATTTCCACTATTTCTTTGCATCAAGTGTGAATAGACCCAGAGAAAAAAAAATTTTTATCAACTGTGCCATTATCTCCAAACCCTCAGGCAAAGTGGTTTAAGAAAGAGGTATTCTGAGGGAAAAAGAAGGAAGAGTCATGTTCCATGCTGCCAGAGGAGAGAGGATATGCACATGACAAGGAATGAGATCCCAAAGATACTATTACACAGAAGTTCCAACCAGGAATTCTCAGAAATCTTGGAGAGGATACAGGCCCTACACAGCTTAGGGTAGCCAAACATTCCTATAGATAGTTATTTGTCTGAAGAGTGAGTCTTTGAAAAAACTTGCAGACTGACCATAAATCTGACGCATGAGGGGCAGGGGAGGGGAGAGGAGTCAAAACAGAAGAGGGCAGAGCGTAAGGGACTGGGGTGATGGTTCACAGGTGATATGGTGGTAGGAACTACACCTGAGGGGAAAAATCAAATATTGTACAAAAGTGAACAATTATGGAAGAGAATAAATAAACAAATTTAATTATTAAAAAAAATAGTGAGTCTTTTAGGAAGAGAGAGAAATCAGTTGGAAGTCACTGGTATCCATCACCTGTCTATTGTTGCCAAAAAATATAAGTCCTAGTCACTGGCCAATCAGCATATTTCACACGTACCACACATTCCAGATAATCCCCTCTTGAGCCAGATCAATTCCCAGTGAGCTATGATACAGTTCAGATCTTTCTTAAATAAACATCATAAAAGCTTGGATTTACCAGTAATTTAGTATTCCCTGATGTATTAGTTGGAATAAGGTTCAGCTGAGGGTAACAGAGACCCAAAAGAAGGATGACAAAGGAGAGAAAAGTTTCCTTGTCTTTTTCTCTCATTAAATAGTCCAGAATTGGGAATTGCAGGTACTTCACATATCCACCGACTCCTGTCAGCCAACATTCTGCCATCCCTCATCTGGCCTTCATCTTTATGAGGATTAGCAGTCCCTCTTCCTTTGCCACAAATAGCCAACAGCTAAATCTTCAGCATTATAACCTTGTTTTATGGAGCAAGAAGAAAGAAGGGTATGGTATTTCTACCTTTAATTTTTTGAGGAACCTCCACACTGTTTTCGACAGTAACTGCACTATTTTGCATTCCCACCAATAGTGTACAATTTCTCCACTAATTTCTCCATAGCTTTGCCAACACTTGTCTTTTGTTTTCTTGATAACAGCCAGCCTAACAAGTGAGATCATGTTGCATTGCGGTTTTCATTTGCATTTCCATGATGATTAGTGATGTTGAACATATTTTCATACACTTTTGGCCATTTGTAGATCTTCTTTGGAGAAATGTCTATTCTGGTCTTAAGCTTATTTTTTAAATTGGGTTATTAGTTTTTTCCCCATTGAATTGTAATCCCACTTTCTTCATATTTATCCCAAAAAATTGAAATCAAGATCTCCAAAAGATTAGCACTCTCATGTTCTTTATAGCACTATGCACAATAGCAAAGATATGGGCACAATATAAATGTCCATTGACAGACAAATGGAAAAAGAAAATGTAGTATAAGTATACAAAGGAATATTCTTCAACCTTTAAAAAGAAGGAATTCTGCCATATGCAACAATATGCATCAACCTCGAGGATATTATTCTAAGTGAAATATGCCAGACACAGAAGTACAAATACTTATAGGAAACATCTAAAATAGTTAAACTCTAGAGAAGCAACGAATAGAATCGTGGTTGCCAGGGACTGGGAAAAGGGAGGAGCAGGAAGTAACCAATCAAAGTGTATAAAGTTACAGTAAGGAAAGATGAATGAGTTCCAGAGAATTCCTGCACAACATTGTGCCTATAGATAATAATACTGTAGCATGCACTTGAAAATCTCTTACGTGTCCTTACCACAATAAATATAGAAAAACAAGAGAAAAAAGAATGAAGGGCAGAGGTCTTATGCCAAGTGTTTTTTAATGAAGTCCCCATACCACACAAAATCAACCTTCACACAGAAATAGTGCTATTAAGTTTAACAAGAAAACCTCACCACCTTCAGGGTATAAGGAAGAAGACGGTTCCAGACATTGGGAACACCAATGCAAAGGCCCTGGGATAATTTAAAGGAACAATACTTGTGTCCTTTCCCCAACTTTGTTCTTCATGTTTTCATGATCTGACATTCTGTTAAGTTTACACAATAAGAGCTTGATTTGCAATGTGTGTAAATTCCTGATTTTATTAAGAAAAATACCACGTGGGCTGGGTAAATAAAACCAGATTTAGTGCTCCAGGGTGGTAATGTTTTTAAATTAGTTTTTTCAAACCCTATTACTTCTCTAGCTGTTATTAAATTTATAACAAGCCTGTTTTAAAATTCTTCATGCCTATCCTCCTCAATCCCTTGTGTTTTCTGAGTATTTCCAGTTCTAACCCTCTCATACATTCCTTTCATGTGAGTATATTGTGAATGTCAGTGGAGAAGAATGCCCGTCTCCCCATGCTGTTTTGCAAGCATCTTCGTACCTTCTGCCAAAGTTATAGAGGGGCCCACCTCTGCCAGATCCCATGCAGACACTTGAGTGGCAGTACCACCCATTCTACTGGGCTCCTCCTTCTTTCAGGGGGCTCTGACTTTAATCACTCATCCTCTTCCAGGGTCTGGCTTTCTCTTCAGCCCTTTTCCAGGGAACAAGTGGAATGACATCTGAGTGATAATGGTTTTCTTCTATGGTCTTCCTCTAGCCTTCCTGCTTTTTAATACCACCACCCACCCCTGTTTCCAATTAGATGTATGGCATCTCTATTCATCCCATAGAACTAAATGCATTGCCAAATCCCATTCTGACCAGGGACCTCCGAAGTATGTTAATGAATAATAGTATACCCTTACTTCTGTGCTTTCCTTACACACCTCCTCTGCAGGTGTCCACCGTATAAACCTATCTCCATCCTCCATCGCCAGACCTGGTTGCTGAGAGTCAGTCTCAGTGGGCCTCCCCAGAGCTACCAAGAGAATAACCACATATCAGTAAGGTCCCAGCAGCAAATGGGGGGTACACTCATATTAGGCTAATTGGCTTAATAGATAATTTAATAGAGGGACTATTAAAAACATAGATAATAGTGGATAATTTAATAGAGGGACATACTAAGGTAATTGATTTAACAGATGATTTAATAGGGGGACTATTTATAGAGATGTGGGAAGACTGGGGTGGGGGCTATAGGAAATTGGAGGATTTGTACAATATGCAAAGGCTAGCAATATCTGGGTGAGCCTGAGGGGACAAGGTAAAACAACAGCTGCACTGACCACATGGCAAGCTTCCAATAAAAGATTCCAACTTAGCTTGCTTGTCCTACATTGCATGGTCAACTTCTTGAGTCCTGTTAGGCCCTTTTCCTCAAACCCTATCCTATAGCTCCAGGCCCCTCACTAAACCCCTATACAGGGAGTGCTCTTCAGCATAGGGTTTTTGGGTCTCTAACTTGGCCTGCAGTTCTTCCTATGAACCTGAAAGCTACAGGCACCTGACCAAGTCCACATGCCCTTCTAGCTGCTGCTTTTTCCTCAGTTGAGGATATGGAAACAGAGCTAAGTGTCACTACCATGGACCTCTGACTTTCCTGGCCTTTTTGTTAGCTGGTGACTGGTACCCTCTCAGGCTGAACACTGAAGTCATGACCCATTCTTATGGCAACCTGATGTGTGGTTTTCCAAACCTCCTTTTCCAGACCACATTATTTGGCCCAGCTCATGACTCAGGCAGCTGTGTCCAATCTGTTTCCTGGGGTTACACACCAACAGGGGGGAAGGATTCCTCTCACCATCCCTCCCCTGTCCTCCATGGGTCACTATTGCAGAGAAAACAAGGCTAGCTGGCCCTATACTCCCACAGAAATTTCAGTGAAAGTGTTGTTTTTATTCATTCCCACTACATCTGAAAACCAGGGCAACATAAACAATATTACAGGCTGGTACCTTTCTAGCTCCTTCTGAGAATAGACTGTTGCCTACCGCCCCCCACCCCCAACTGCTGCAGCCACAGCCAGGCGCATCTGAATCTGGCAGTCCTGGATCTCAGGACACCAGGTTGTCCCACCAGGACCCACCAGGGCCATGGCTCTGCAGTAGTCTGATGAGGGACAGCTCTGTCCAAGGGAGCTCTCCTTAGACTTTCTGAATGCTCTGTCCAGCTGTCTGTAACTGAATCCATGCAGTCCAATTTGTTAAATGCCCTCTGCCTAATGGGTGAGATTTCAGGGAATTACATGTCTTTCTTACACCCCCTCAGGACTGATAGTTGTGTTTTTAAGTAGGAAAAAAAAATGTAAATGTAATATACGTTTACCAAAATTGTATGGTAATTATAGTAAAGCTTATGACAGAACATTGCTAGCAAAGTAGGACACAGAGCAGGATTGCAACTATGTGAAAAATAAGACAAATTAAATAAAGTTAAAACCTGAGCATAGAAAAAAAAAGGTGACAGAAAAATAAATAAAAAATAAAATACTGTAGTATCAGGGGAAAAACCCTGCTAGCCTAGGGGGCTCGCCCTGATTCTCCAACAGGTCCCCCCCAGCACCATTTCTGCCCCGGTCCTGCATGTGTGCTTTGATTAGAAAAGGCCCTGTGACTATTGTCTTTATTCAAGGTAAGGAAAAGTTATATGTGAAAGCCAGAGAGTTTGGGGGTGACCTGGAATAGGATGTGGGGGAAGAAGAGAGACTATGAACTGTGACAAATCTGAATATAAAAAGGGATCCAAAAACTTAGCAACAAGGCAGGACCAAACCGAAACTCCCTAAGGGATAGAGGGGAAGACACATTCAATTCAAAACTGTTTCCTACTGTGAACTGTGCTGTAATATTCCACCCATGACCCCCACACCTTCAGTAAAAAACACTCATAGTGAAATTTTCACAATATTGATATTAAGGGGAAGGGAGACAAGGTCTTAGCAAACTACAGTATTGGTTGATGCAAGAGTCAGGTAGGACAGGCCCTCTTGAACCAGCCATGAGAGGCTATGGAAGCCTATACAAAACAAACAAATAAAACCTAAAGCTCGGTAATTCAACACATCAAAGTTACTGTTTCTTTCCTATATTACAAGTCAGTGTATTGAGGTCACTCTCCTGCATGGCTTTCCTCCCTGCAGTGACTTAGAGGTACATCTGACATGTGACACTGTCTGGGATTCTTTCACAATTTTATTTGTACAAGTGACCAGAAGGAAATTTACATCTTTAAATCTATACATAAAAAATTAAGAAATATTGAAAAGCAATAATCTGTTTTCAACTCAAAAGTTAGAAAAGGGGGGCCTCCCTGGTGGCGCAATGGGTTAAGTGTCAGCCCTGTGAAGCTGTCTCCAGTCACATCAGCGTGAGTTCTATCCCCAGCCAGGGAGCTTCCCACATGGCACAGCAGACCTCTCCAGTCTTGCCCGCTGCTCCCCTCAGCAGTGTACTTCAGTTGATTCGCCTGTTCTGCTCCCGACTCTGTCCCTGGTGAATCCTCTCACCCTCCCGCACCTCTCCAGTTTTTGTATGCAGAAATGAATAAATCTTTTTTTTAAAAGTTAGAAAAAAGGATAAATAGCAAATTAAAACCCACAAAAGTAGAAAGGAGGGATAAAGATAAGAGCAGAAACCACTGAAATAGAAAAAAAACACAATGGAGAATACCCACAAAGTCAAAAGTGCATTCTTTGAATTGATTGGAATAATTAATAAATCCTTAGCAAGACAGATCTAGGACAAAAAAAGATAGAGATAGAAAACACATACCTAAGTCAGGTATGAAAAACAGAATATCACTACAGAGGTTTCCAACATTCAAAGAATATTGGGAAGATATGAAATTTTTCCAAGTTATCTTCTTATTTTTATTAAGATGTTGTAAAAGGAATAATGTACCAACTTTTCCCTCATGTTTTCAGTTTCTGTTAAAGCTGGTTCTTTGAAAAAATAAACAAAATAGAAAAACCACTAGCCAGGCTTACAAAGAAAAAACGAGAGAAAACACAAATAAATAGGATCATAAATGAAAAAGGAGAAATCACAACGGACACAGCAAAAATAAAAAAAATAATCAGAGATTACTATAAACA
>PVIJ01024713.1:0-11765 GCA_004024925.1 Scalopus aquaticus
TTTCCAGCATTTGTTGTTGCCTGTATTTTTAATGTGTGCCATCCTCACAGGTGTGAGGTGGTATCTCATTGTGGTTTTTTTTTTAAGATTTATTTATTTATACACACAAGCTGGGGTACAGACCAGAGGTGTGGGGTGGCGAGAGGGTTCACCAGAGATAGAGCGGGGAGCAGAACAAGCAGATTAGAAATACACTGCTGAGGGGAGCAGCGGGCGAGGCAGGAGAGGTCTGCCGCACCATGTGAGATTCTCCCCGGCCGGGCGTCGAACTCGCATCGCCGCTGCCGACAGCTCCACAGAGCAGTGTTTAACCGCTGCGCCACCAGGGAGGCCCTCATTGTGGTTTTGACTTGCATTTCCTTGATTATAAGTGATGTTGAACATTTTTTCATGTACCTGTTGGCCATTTGCTTTTCTTCTTTGGAGAAGTGCCTTTTTAGCTCTTCTGCCCATTTTTTGACTGGATTATTGGCTTTGTTTTTGTTGAGTTGTGTGAGTTCCTTGTAAATTTTTGCTATCAGTCCTTTATTGGTTGTATTGTTGCGAACATCTTTTCCCAGTTGGTAGGGTGTCTGTTAGTTTTGGTTAACGTCTCTTTTGCTGTACAGAAGCTTTTTATTTTGATGTAACCCATTTGTTTATCTTGTTCTTCACTTCCTTCGCCTTGGGGGATGTGTCTTTCAAGATTTTGCTGAGATGTATGTCATGTAGAGTTTTGCCTATATTTTCTTCTATAAATTTTATGATTTCAGGTCTTAGGTCCAGGTCTTTTATCCATCTGGAGTTGGTTTTTGTGCAGGGTGTGAGGTAGTAGTCTAGCTTCATTTTTTTGCATGTAGCTGTCCAGTTTTCCCAGCACCATTTATTGAATAGACTGTTCTTGTTCCAAAATCACATTTTATTAAAGGTAACTTTAGAAATCTTTCAAGTTTGACAATGTTATGTTTTGCTATGATTCCATGAAGTTGAGACTAAAAAAGCATATGGCTTTCAAAATCCCAAATGACACTTTTCAAAAGAAATGGAACAAACAATTATAAAATTTGATCTGTAGATAAACCAGTTAGTTTTTCAGCTCTCCGCTGGATTATTCACGTCTTTAATTCGCTGTGGTTTGACTTTGGCGATCTTGACTGAGTGCTCCCATATATTTGGTTGTAAGCCAGTCTGGGATGATCTCATCTGGGACTATTGGAACAACTTGGACGCTTATCTTACACCTTACACAAAAATAGCTCAAAACTGACTTAAGCAATCTACCTGAAACTTTAAAACTCCTGGAAGAAAAATAGGGAAAACCTTCATGACACTGGTCTTGGCAGTAATTGCATGGATATGATACTGAAAGCACAATTAACAAAAGCAAAAGTAGACAAGAAGGACAATACCTAACACAAAAGATTCTATACGGAAAACAACAACAACAACAAAAACACCCAATCAGTAGCAGGGTGGAAAGTGAAACTATGAAATGAAACAAAATACTGTTAACCATCTATCAGATAAGGGTTAATTTCCAAAATATAAAAGCAACTATTACAACCTCATAGTAAAAAACCTAAAACTGGGCCAAAGATTTGAATAAATATTGCTCCAAATATGACATATAAATGGTTAACAAGTATATAAAAAGATGCTCAACATTACTGATCATTAGAGAAATGCAAATCAAAACCACAGTGAGATTTTACCTTATACCTAATGGCTACTATTGAAACAACAACAACAACAACAAACAAACCTGACAGCAACTATTGGTAAAGGTATGGAAAAATTGGAACCTTTGCACACTGTTGTTGGGAATGCAAAATTGTGTAGTCACTACAGAAAGGAGGAAAGATTTTCCTCAAAAACTTAAAAATAGAACTACCATCTGATCCTGCATTATGAAAACAGGAGGAGGATACGCTGTAAGAGAAAATGCTGCTAGGACATTAAAAGGATTTATTCTTCCCTCTATGACTCTGAAGGAGGCAATACTGACACGCAGTGGAGAAGGAATGATTGCCCAAAGTCACTGGCTGTTGGTTACAGATCTTATATTAATCAATGTATTTGCTATATAACAAACTAATCTCCAAAATTTCAATGGCTTACTTTAATAAATACTTATTTCTTATCTAAGAAAATCTAGTATGGCTATTCTTGATTGACAGGTAGACTTCTCTGTGGTCACTCATGAATTCAGGCCTTTCCAACTTGTTGTCCTCTGACTGAGCCTTTGCATTGACTTGGGTGATGGGGAAGAGAATGAAGGCCACCTATGGCTTGTTTTATGGGCCAGATCCAGTTGTGACTGTCATGTCCACCTACATTGTATTGGTCAGCCACATCCAACTGCAAGAAGTGATAAAGAATGGAGTTTGTCTTTGTGTGCAGGAGGAAAAGGCAGCAATGATGAGAATTGGATACAAGTGTCTTGGTCTAAAAGAAACTATTCTCTAGTTTGCTGTTCATCCTTTTTGCTTTGTTGAAACCATCTTGCATCTAAAGGAAGGGATAGAGTGTATTCCTTCTCACATTTGACAAAGTGTATCTCTAAGACTGCCTTTGTGAAATTGGAAATTAACCCTTCAATTCTTTTTTTAATAAAAATCATACCTTCACTCCCAGTTAAGCTCTTCTATTTGTTGGCGATATGCTTTACTTATTTTATAGAATTACTATTTGCTGAGTCTCTCATTTGAAACATTATAAATTAGCAAAATTCAGTAATTTTTTACTTACAAAAATGGCAATTTCATATTACTCAATCAACTAGAAGGCTCAGGTACATCTCAAATATCTTCTTTCCCCTTTCTTCTAACATTCAATGGTCTCCAAATGTCAGTTATTCTACTTCTGAAATAATGGACAAAGGACTTGAAGTGATGTTACTCTAAAGAAGTTATACAAATGATCAATAAACACATGAAAAGATGCTCAACAGTATTAATCATTAGGGAAATGTGAATTCAGACCACAATGAGACACCATTTCAGTCACTAGGGTGAAATAGTGACTCTTGTTGAGTCTTTCATTTTATGAATATGTAATTTTTTAGCTTTATTGAGGTATAATTGACAAAATTGTAAGATATTTAAAGTACACATTTTGATAACATCACTTATATATACATTGTGAAAAGACTTCTCCCATCTAGTTAATTTACATATCTATCACTCCTTGCATGCATGCGTGTGTGCACATGTGCATGCACACACATACACACACACACACACAGTCTTATTTTCTTTTTGGTGAGGACATTTAAGTTCCTTTCTCTCAACAAGTTTCAAGTGTACAATACTGTGTTGTCTCCTACAGATACCAGTTTATACTTTAGATACTCAGATCTTACTTATCTTGCAGCTGAAACCAACCTCTCTCCATTCCCTTTGACTTATTTCACTTATCATAACCCCCTCTAGTTCCATCTATGTTGTTGCAAGATTTAATCTTTTTATCACTGAGTAGTATTCCATTGTGTGTGTATACCATGTCTTCTTTATCCACTTAACTATCATTGAGTACTTAGATTATTTCCATAAGTTGGCATTGTAAATAGTACTGCAATGAACACAGGAGTGCATATATCCTTTCAAATAAATTTTTTTTTAAGATAAAATACTAGGGAGTGGAGTTGCTGAATCATATAGGCCATAAATGATTGTCTTTCTCTGTCTGGTTTATTCACTGAACATAATACTGTCAAGGTCCATTCATGTTTTCATGAATGTCAGGATTCCTTCTTTTTCATGATTATATAATAATCCACCACCCACACTATGTTCTTTAACCATTCATTTGTTGATTGACAGGTTATTTACATATCTTAGTTATAATGAATAATGTTGGAAAGAACATATGAGTGCAGATATCTCTTGTTTTCATTTCCTTTGGATATATACCCAGAAGTGAAATTATTGAATCATATGGTAGTCCTGTTTTCTATTTTTTCTGGAAACTCCATGCTTTTTTCCACAGTGGCTACAGTGTACATGAATCCCCCTTTGTCCACACCCTTTGTAACACTTGTTATCCCTTGTCATTTTGATGATAGCCATTCCTACAGGAGTGAGGAGATAACTCACTGTGGTTTTGATTTGCATTTCCCTGATCACTAGTGATGGCTAAACACATTTTCATGTTCTATTTGGCCATTTGGATGTCTTCTTTGGAAAAATGTCTACATAGAATTATTATTATTTTTTTGGCTCTTGTGTTATGTGATTTCTTTTTATGATTTGGATATTATCCCATTATCAAATATGTGATTTGCAAATATTTTCTCCCATTGTATAAGTTGCTTTTATGTTTTCGATGGTTTCAGAATATGGTATTCCTTTCCATTTATCTAAATCTCCTTTGATTTTTAAATCAGAATTTTATACTTTTTGCTATACAGATCCTGAACACTTTTAAGTTTATACTTAATATATCATCTCCTTTGAGGTGATTATAAATGGTAGTGTGTTTCGAATTTCAGTTTCCACATGTTCATTGTGAGAATATAGATACATGATTCATTTTTATGTGTTGATCTTCAATCCTGTGACCTTGCTCAATGAATTTATTAGTTTTAGGAGGTTTCCTTTTTAAAAAAAATATATAGTCCTTGAGGCTTTCTACCTAAAAATTCATGTCATCTGCAAGTGGAAACAATTTTATTCTCCCTGTGTAATCTGCTTGTCTTTTACCTTACTGCACTGCCATAATTATGTTGAATATACGTGGTGAAAATGGATGTCCTTGCTTTGTTCCTGATCTTAGAGAGAAAGAATTAAGTCTTTCTCCATTCAGCAGGATACTAGCTATAGACTCATTGTAGACACGCTTTATCAAGTTGAAGTTAAAAGATGTTTTGTTATGCTAAATATTATAACTATATTTAATTTGAAATATTTTCAATTTTAACTGAAAAGAGGTTGCTTTAATTTACATTCATACTTCTAAAAATGTTTCCATATTTTTTTTGTGACACTGTGTATTAAACTTAATGGTCTTTATTAGTCTAATATGTAAAAATAATGCCTCATTATTAGTCTTTTTGTAAGTACTTTTATTTTACTTGTATTTTCAAATTTTATAGCATTTCTAAGAATGATTTCCTAATTCCAACTTTATAATTTTTTAATATGGCATCAGATCTTCTTAAGATTTAATTTCTTTTTAGACCTCTTTCAGCATGTCATCAATTGGTCTTCCTAGACACAGTGTCTTCGACAAAATGCACTTTCCATTGATATGTCTTTATCTTTTTCTGTCAGCATAAAAACAAGTGGAGTCTTTTAATTTCCATCACGAAGAAATTACTCTTATAAAAATGTCTAAGGTGAATGTAGATAATCACTCAGAAAAATATATTGCAAGCTGCTGCTCTTAGGGTGAGAATAGATTCTGAGTAAAAAACCTGGGTTCAAGTATACTTATCTCTGGAGTTGTGTGGTTTTAGAAAAGTTGTTTAATTCCCCTGAACCTCATAGTTATCCTTTGTCAAAGGAGGGAACTGTACCAAACGAGTTCCATTCCCTTCTGCACATCTTTGATTCTGTGCAGATACGTATTGTTAAGCCTGTTAAACTTGCAATTACAAATGGTGTAGAAAATTTGAGCATATTTACCTTTCTTCAACACAGTATTTAATTTGCTTATGTGAAAAAAAAACCTTTTTTACATTGTAACACATATTTTCCTGTTTGAAACACCATTATATATATACATATTTAAAAGATTTATTTATTTATGCATACAAGAACTGGGTGTAGGCCAGAGGTGTGGTGGTGCGAGGATTCACCAGAGACAGAGTGGGAAGCAGAACAGACAAATCTACTGAAGTACACTGCTGAGGGGAGCAGTGGGCGAGGCAGGAGAGGTCTGCTGTGCTATGTGGGAAGCTCTCTGGCTGGGGATCGAACTCATGCTGCAGTGGCTGCCAATAGCTTCATAGTGCTGAGACTCAATCCCCTGCACCACCAGGGAGGACTGAAACACCATTATATAGCTAGTATTTTGTTGTCTATTGTTCTTGTAGAATTTGACAGCTCAATACAATAACAGTAAAACCCACAATTTAATATTTTAATTAAGTCCAATCATCTTATTTTCACTTCACCTCTTGGACTTGAGCAAGAATCATTTATTTGATGCCTGTGACTTGGTATTTGGAATGATGAATTCATCTCTCAAAATATACATGTCCACTGTGGTCTGAGGAAAACTTGGACTTCAATAGTCTCATAGACTTAAAAAAAAAGTAAATCAGCAGTCGAATGCAAACAAGTTATACTTGCTTTATTTGGTTACATTATTTACTGTATGGGAATAATTTAGCAGAAGATTTTATGGAACACATGGAAGAGGGAACCTTAAGTGGGCACAAAAGTCTTCAGATGGGAAAATGTTTACCTTTGTGAATAATGGTTCACAACTCAGTTTCTTGACTCTCTTGGGTATGTTTCTGACAACATCCTTATAAGAGCAATCATGCATGTGACTCATTCATGGGGTCTGGCTGCTAAACTGCAACCAGTCACCAAAAATCAGTTCAAAATACAAGGAAATACTTGTATTTGTCAGAAAAGTGGTAGTTTCACATATATAGTTCACTGACGCACTTCTTAAAGTCTTCTTTGCTTTTTAATCTCTTCTTTCACAATCCCACCTGCTACAGGGCATTTTGCTGTACAATATACCTCAAATTTCCTTCCAAGTCTGACTTGATGCTGCTCTTTTCTCCTAACTCACTTCTCAAATCTTTACTGTGGAGAACAGTCATTCCTCTTTTGGAATAGGGAGGACGTGTTGAAAATGTATTATTTTCTCTGGCAGTGTTGGGGTTAGAGAAAAGACTGTCGCCACTCCTACAATTGTGTTTGCATTATATTAACAGGGAAGCACAAACTAGATGCTTGGTAAATATTTATTGAAGAAAGAATGATTTCTGACAACTCTCAGATCCCAGAAACAGCCCTACTTAATTGAAAAGAAAGTCTAAGAATATTATGAAATATATCAGTCCCATATTGTCATCAATTTGTATGGAAATAGATCTTTTTTTTTAAAGATTTATTTATTTATGCGTACAAGAACTGGGGTGTAGAGGTATGGGGGAGGTGGTGGTGAGAGGATTCACCAGAGACAGAGTGGGGAGAAGAACAGGTGGATCTACTGAAGTATACTGCTGAGGGGAGCAGTAGGTGAGGCAGGAGAGGTCTGCTGTGCCATGTGGGAAGCTTCCTGGCTGGGGATCGAACTCATGCTGCAGTGGCTGCCAATAGCTTCATAGTGCTGAGACTTAACCTGTTGCGCCACTAGGGAGGCCTTGGATGGAAATAGATCTTAAATTGAATCAACTGTAGCCCTCTTGACTGGTAAGTTAGAAGAATTTCCTTCTAGGTGCAGAATTTCACTAAAACATTTCTTCAAGGAATAGCATATGGAAGAGGCCTAAATAGTGGCTATGTGGGACTAATGTTGCTTTTATTAAAAATAACTAGAGTCCATCTCCAAATGAAATACTTGGATAGAACATCTACAAAGGGCTCAAAATGGGGGAGAAAAGAGCACAAGGGACTATAGTGATGGTTCACAGGTGAATGGATGGTTGGAAACCTATGGGGAATATACAATAATGTAAAAGACATAAATAATAATAACAATAAAAAATCTACAAAGTATATACAAGACCTATGGGAAGAAAACTACAGTATCTATGAATTAAGTCAAAGAAAAACAAGTAAATAGATACTCTGTTCATGGATAGAAACAATATTGTGAAGACGTCAATTCTCTCCACGTTGATCTATAAATTCAATGCAATTCTGATAAAAATCTCATCAAATTATTTCGTGTATAATTGCAAACTAATTCATATGTATGGAGAGGCAAAAGACTCAGAAATCCCAACACAATATTGAAGGGAAGTACGAATTTGGAGGACTAATGTTACTTGATTTCAAGACTTAACTATAAAGACAATGTAGTATTGGTGAAAGAATAACAAGTAGATCAATGGAACAGAATGGAAAGTACAGAAACAGAGACCCATTTTATAGACAACAATTGAGAAAGGAGCAAAAGAAATGCAGTGGAATAAAAATAGTCTTTTAACATAATAGTGCTGGACCAACTGGACAGTCACAAAAAAACTGAAACTAGACACAGACCTTACACCCTTCACAAAAATTAACTCAAAGATCATAGTCCTACATGTAAACCACAAAAATATAAAACTCCTGGAAAACAACAAAGAGGAAAATCTAGATGACTTTGGGTATAATGATGTCTTTTTTAGATATAATACCAAAGGCACAATCCTTGAAAGAAGTAATTGATAGCTGGACTTTATTAACAATTAAAAAGCTCTGATCTGTGAAAGACAGAGTCAAAAGAAAAAAATATACAACACAGTTTGGGAGAAAATATTTGCAAAAGGCACATTTGATCAATGACTCTTATGCAAAATATACAAAGAACTCTTAAAACCAAAGAATAAGAAAATAAGCTACGATTAAAAATGGGTCAAAAACCTTACCAAAGGAGATATATAGGTGACAAATAAGCATATGAAAATATACTCCACATCATATGTATTCAGAGAAATCCAATTAAAACAAAGAGAAACCATTAATTACTTATTAAAATGGTCAAAATCTGGAACACTGGCAACACAAGATGTATGAGAGAGTGAAGAACGGCAGGAACTCTCATTCATTTCAGATGGGAATGCAAAATGGTACAGCCACACTGGAAGACAGTTGGCTGTTTTATAAAACTAAATATGCTTTTACCATACAATCCAGCAACTATACTTCTTGCTATTTACTCAAAGAAGCTGAAAAGTTTTGTCTACACAAAAACCTGCATATGATGTTTATGGTATCTTTATTCATAATGACCAAAATTTGGAAGGAAGCAAGATGACCTTCATTAGGTGGATGGGTAAATTGTGAGACATCCAGGCAAAATGATATTATTCAGTGTTTAAAAGAAATGAGCTATCAAACCATAAAAAGTATGGAGGGAACTTAAATGCATATTACCAAGTCAAAGAAGCCAATATGAAAGCACTGCATATGGCATAATTACAAGGATAGGACATTCTAGAAAAGACAAAACTTTGGATAGTGAAAAGACCAGGGGTTTGGGGGCAGGGAGGGATGAATAGGTAAGAGCACAGATTTTTTTTTTTAGGGCAGTGACTACTCTTCTGTTACTATAATGATGGTCATTATACATTTGTCCAAACGCATGGTTTATATACCACCAAGAATGAAGCATAATGTGAACTATTTACTTGGAATGATAATGAGGTATCAATATAGATTCCTGAAGTTGTAATGTACCACTCTGGGGAGGATGTTGGTAATGGGAGACTGTGACTGTGTGGAAGCAGGGAGTATATGAAAAACCTCTGTATTTTTCTCTCAATTTTGATGTGAACCTAAAAGTGTCTTAAAAATAGTCTTAAAAATTAGTCTTAAAAATAATGAGTCGCAGCAGTAATCTTATTTTTTTTTAATATTCCACTATTCTATCTATGTTTTTGACACCCATAGGTAAGGTTACCTGTATTCATGATCTGTCCATCCATTCACCTAGCTACCTTTATGTCTGTATATTTCTGAAGCATTAGGGTGATCAATTCTTCCCCCATTTGTCTGGAACTGTCCTAGTTTTATCAGAGAAAGTCCTGATCCCAGAACCCCCCTTAATCCTCTGGGAAATTAGGATGATTGGTCATTTTGCTTTGTGTAAGTGCATGTGCATAAGCATAAAATCCCTATTCTAAGAAATCTTTAAAAATGCAGAAGCTGAGCCTCTGCTTTTGTACATTTTAAAAGCAAGATTGCCATCACTGATTTAACCAGCATGTAGATTTATATTTTCATGATGTTTAATAGATAATTTTGCCCCACATGTTTTCAGTATCTTACATCATCAAATGATTACTATTCTTTTCAAAACCCTAGGAAATTGCTGGGAGTTTCCTACAGCTTTATGGTTTTTGCCTTTCCAAATCTATTGTATTCAGAACTGTCATATCTTAACGTCCTTCCAGCCAAGTTTCAGTTGCAAGGAAGCACCTCTTCCCTTTTAATCCCATTTACTTCACACAAATTTCCACTGCAGACACAGAAGTGTTTTCTTGTCTTGTATTGCCTTTTCTTTTTAGTTTTCATCTTCTCTCTTTCTTCTATGACCACCCTCTCACTTAGTCATCTCTTGTTATTTTGAATACTCAAACTCTTCAAGAACCCTCCATAATAGTAGGTATCTTGTGGATCACAATGGCAACTTTCTGAGGATGATTAGTGTGGACTCTTTATTTGAAATTTATAATAGTTGGATTGGGCTTCATGTTATCCTCTAGAGACATTTTGTCATTTTAACTTAAAGCACAAACAAAATGTATGGAGGTGGGAGAAAGGGACATAGAAAGAGTGTGTAAGAAATACACTTATATTTGAAAAGTTTTAACGTATCATTTTATGTCCATGGTAATGATGTATAATATTTGTGTCCATATTAGTACAGATCCAGTGATGCTTCTCTTGTCTGTTCCTTTATTATATATATTTACATTTATCTAAATGTATGCACACATTTATAACATATATGTAAATATACACACATGTACGTACATGTATACTTACACATGCATTTGAAAAAACAATTATAGCTATGTATTTCTAAACAAATCAGAGACATTTATTGAAAATAAAAAATACAGCTGAAGCTAACGTATAATATGTTAAAAGTTCAGCGCACAAAGGACGTGAAATAAAAAAGAAAACTTTTTCTCTATATACTCCATATTCTTCCCACCCTCAAACCACTGTCAGCAATTTCTCATATAATCTTTTGCACATTAAAATTAAAATAAAGTTCTCCCATGTGTATGAAGCCATATGTTTTTAAGACATTTACACAATGGAGCACACTACACTTACTCCCTTACTGTAAATGTTTTTATTTCCTTTGATAATATATTTTAAACATATTTTCATTCCATTCTAGCAAGATCTACCTAATTTTTTGGTCGAGGCTGTGAATAGTTCCATTGTGTAGGTGTAGGTAGGGTATAATTTTTTTAATCGTAATTAACTGATGGATATTTAGTTTTTTTTCCCCTGAGCTTTTGGAGAGGGCATTGCAAACAATATTGCAACTCATAGCTCAGTGGATGTGTGTGTTTTTTCCCCAGCAGTGAAATTTCAGATTAAAGAGTAAGCACCTGGAAGTTTTCAAAAACGGGTTTACCAAAATGTCCCTTACCCAAAATGTACAGATTTATCCTTTACCACAGTCTATGAGAATGCTTGTTCTCTTATTCATGATTAAAAAAAGTGTGTATATTCAGAAAAAAAAAATTGCTACCCTGGTAAAAATTAGATAGGCATTGTGCTGTTGATATAACTTTTCATTTTGAATGTTTTCTTCACTAAGCTCTTGCAACTTCCTCCTTTGGGGTGGCTGGGGACCCCTGAAAGGAGAACTGGTCTCCTTTCCCAACCTTCCCTCCAGTGTAAGTTATTTGAATAAATGGCAGTGATTGGTGGGGTGGTGGGGCTGGGTTCTGGGTGGCTGAGAAAGAGGTTTTAGGTTCATGATCTTTGGTTACTCCATATGAAGTGGTACAGGCTCATTCAGGTTGTGTTGTGCCAGCCTACTGTGCCACCAAGCCAGGTTCCCTATGAGTCCGTGGCTTTTTAGGCTTTTTATTCATCTTTCCTGCAAGGCACCCATGTACAAGGCAGGCAAGGTGGCGGGGGAGGGGTGGG
>PVIJ01024714.1:0-11831 GCA_004024925.1 Scalopus aquaticus
TTAAAGATTTATTTTTTATTTATACATACAAGCTGGGGTACAGGCCAGAGGCGTGGGGTGGCGAGAGGGTTCACCAGAGACAGAGCGGGTATCAGAACAGGCAGATCAGAAATACACTGCTGAGGGGAGCAGTGGGCAAGGCAGGAGAGGTCTGCCGCGCCATGTGGGATTCTCCCTGGCCGGGTGTCGAACTCGCGTCACCGCTGTCGACAGCTCCACAGCGCAGCGCTTAACCGCTGCGCCACCAGGGAGGCCCCTGTGAGATTGGTTTATGTCAAAATGACAAGAAACAACATGTGGGTGAGGATATAGGGTAAAAACCTTCATATACTCTTGGAGGAATATAAACTGGTGCAGCCATTTGGAAACAGTAAAGAGATTTCTCAAAAAATTAAGTATATAAATAGCATATAAATACCCATTTCTGAGTATTTACCTGAAAATTACAAAAACATCAATTCAAAGAAATATGTGCAGTCCTGTGTTTTTACAATATTATCCACAATAGCAAAATAGGCCAAAAAGAACCTAAGTGCCCATCACATCATCGGATGAAAGAGTAAAGATATGGAACATTTATAGCTATATCTGTATACCTACACATGTACACAATGGAATACTACTCAGCTCTAAAAAAGGATGAAATTTTGCCACTTGTAGCAACATGGATGAATAAAGTCAGACTCATAAAGAAAAATACCATATGGTTTCATGCATGCAGAAGATAAAGAAACAGAACAAAGGAATAACAAAACTAAACTAAAACAAGTTCCAGATTTTAAGAAAAGTAGTGGTTATCAGAAGAGAGAGGTGAATGGGTGGGTAAAATTGGGTAAAAGGAATCAATTGTATGGGGTTGGGTGGAAACTAAAATGTCAGTGCTTATCAATAACTATATACTGTATATACTGTTTATATTTTATATACTACTCTGGGGAAAAATTGAGAATATAAAGAAAAATAGAACAATTATAGGCAAAGAGAAACCTTGTGTTGTATGGATTTACTTATATCAGAATAAGAACAGCTCATATCTAGTTAAGATTATCAGGCTTTTAATGTTGTTTTCTTACTGATTTCTATAACTGAACTCATTCCAAAGTTATATACTTGACCTCCCTCCAAATTTGAGTAAATTAACTGGGCTAACATTTAAATATATATGTATGTATATATTTCAAATGTATGCCTACTGATGGGAACACACAGATACAGAAATGAATGAAGAGTGTGTTTATTTTGCTAGGAGAAAGTAATTGACTAAACTGATACTAGAAAAAAATCATTTTAGAATGATAAAAGTGTTAATATGTGACAGGGATGAAATATTAAACTAACAAGTCACATGCCGTCTTTGCCTTGCTTGCCTTCCAAGAGAAAGGATTATTTGCTGCTTGAATAGATCCCCAGGCAGGGTCTTTGCCCTGCTCGTAAGCTGGGGTGGAAATGCTGACTGATGTGGCCACAGGCCTCGTTTGAGATCACTAAATTGAGAAAGTTAATGAAATCCTTATGTGACATTTAGGCTGCACAGACATCCAATTTCTGATTTAGAATAATTTTTTTAAGATTTTATTTTTTGGGTAGAACTGGGGTGTAGGCCAGAGGTACAGGGGGTGAGAGGATTCACCAGAGACAGAGTGGGGAGCAGAACAGGTGGATGTACTGAAATACACTGCTGAGAGGAGCAGTGGGTAAGACAGGAGAGGTTTGCCATCCATATGTGTTAGCTCCCTGGCTGGGGATTGACCTCAGGCAGTACCATGATAGCACTGAGATTTAACCCCTTGGCCACCAGGAGGCCCCCTACAATACTTTTCAAAGAAAATATGAAGATTGTGACAGTGAAGAATGGAGCAGTTTAGAGCCCTTTCTTGGTTCCTATGGGAGAGAATTAAGTCCCCTGTAGTCAAAGTTCCTGCTAGGGAACATCTCCAACCTAAGGTAAAGACTTTGCTTCCAGGCACTTCTGTGCCAGAGTCAGAAACATAGGTCTAATCCATTCTCATCTTAGACTCTTGGAGTATATTTACTCTCTTTTTCTTATTTACTTGTTTCTCACTTCTAAAAGATAAGCCTGCTGAGAGCCAGGACATATTTCTGGTGCTTGTTTGATCCCAGTAAATATTTGTCAAGTGAATAAATGTGGTGGAACCATGCCATCAAAACATTACAAAATTGACAGATTCTTATGACAAAAAAATTCCTGAGCCTAAGTGAAAGTTAAAAGATGTAAAATTGAAATTATGTGTAGTCCCACAGACACAAAGACTCCTGTTTTTAGATCAACTGTCTAACTGACTAGGAGTATATTCCACAGTCAAGAATTATTAGAATGCATGTGTAGGAGGGATGAAAATGTACCCATAACTGCTAAGACATTCAGAGAAAATATAGCTCTTTCATTATATTCCAGGACTTACTGCAACTTTTTACAAACTCTGATTAAATCATGAAGAAGTTGGCCAGGGATTAGTTGGAGTGAATATAGTTTCAACATACAATATTTCAAGATTTAATAAAATTTTAATTATTTGGGATAATTTGCTGCTTTGTTTTCCAGAGGTTCTCCCCTTTACCTCACTTGTCTCCAGCATGGCATCTATCTTTGTAATAGGACACACTTGCCTCATAACAGAGTGGGAGAGTTTTCCACATGTTGTAACCAGGTCTAATCCATCCTCTGCTCTGCCACTGATCTCTACTGCAAGATTACTGGCCACCCTTCAATCTCTCTAAATTGAGGTTTATGGACTCAGCAATCAACCTCTATTCATAAAATCACCATGCCCTATTTACACCCATGACTTCACCAGCACCACAAATTCTTTCAACACCTCCACATTTCACTACCTCCTCCATCTTCCACCATGTTACAGAAATTCAAGATCCCTCCCCCACCACATATGGGCATGGATGATAGGAGACCTGACTCAACCAACTACCCATTTGTCTGCTCCAATCCCATGCCTGTTCTTCCACACTTTACTGGACCTAGATCCATTCCTAGCCACATTCCTCCACCCTCCAAGTGAAACTTCTTGGCTTACCTCTGATTCACCTTCCCTCCCTTCACTCCATCAAATTTAAGGGAGAGAAAATTATCCTCCCTATTCACATAGAAGAAAATTTCCTTTGGTCCTGGCTTTTAAAAACCTTGACATTCAAACTCACGAGGCCTAGACCTTAATATATTAACAAAAACTTAAGGAATTTATAAATCTCATTCTCTCTCTACAAATCTTAGCTTTGCGAGACTGTTGTTTTAGTGTGAATTCAAAAGCTCAATTGGAAATGCAACAAAATCACCATTTTTTTCTTATATACTCTATTAATGTTAATCTTCTCAGAGGTAAGCAAATGGTGTCTCTTCTTACTAAATAGTTTGAATAATGAAGCACAAGCCCAAAATGGAGCAGTAAATTTTGGGAAACCTGAAGCATCTGAATTAGCTCAGTACCAAGGGAGGGAACAGACAAGATTTACCATAAACATGAATTATCATGGGTAATAAAACTAGCTAAAAAGAGAAAAAAGAGAAAGATGATCATCACAATTCTTCGGAAACACAAATTTTGATTTATTCATAAGAGTTACCAGGATACCAAAATAATTTAGGTGTGATTCAGTCTTTCAAAAATAGATTCCTAATCGTCACATTTCCAGTGAATAGGAATGTGACTCCTTTAGCCCTTTGTATGACAAGCCAGTCTAGGACTTGGGTCCTAAGAGTATCTAAGTATTTCTTCCAATCTTCCCCTAGTTTGGAAAAATTTACCAGAGTATTTATTCATCAGCTAAGCACTAATTTCTAACTCTGTAGGATACCTTACTTTGTAGTATTTTGTAGGATAAAATCTTTAACACTCAGGACTGCCTAAAACTTTCGAAGGGTAGAAATAGATGCTTTTATGTTGATATGGCATGGAGAACTATCCAGAGACCCATTAAAGCCAAGACTATTCAATGAACATTGCTGATTCCTTCTCTGCAATCAAAATGTCCTGAAATGAGGCAGAATTGGAATTTTGATTGATTTCTGGTACCACATCCTTACAGACAGTTCCAGTTTTCTCTGGAACTAGAATTTGGTTAAAAAAAAAACCTTAACGTTCAGTCTTACTGTGTCAGTCTTAGGAAAAAAGGTCCTTATGGCTGAAGAGAGGCTTTAAAGAACATGTTGGTGTTGGCGTTTAAGACCTAGAAAAGAAATGGGAACAGCTAGTGTTCATCCATGTAAACAACTACTTTGGGATGTGGAAAAGAAATGACTAAAGAGTATTTTTTTTAATTTATTTATTTTATGCATACAAGCTGGGGTACAGGCCAGAGGCGTGGGGCAGCGAGAGGGTTCACCAGAGACACAGTGGGGAGCAGGACAGGCAGATCACCTGAAACACACTGCTGAGGGGAGCAGCGAGAAGAAAGAAGTCTGCCGCGCCATGTGGGAATCTCCCAGGCCGGGTGTCGAACTCGCGTCGCTGCTGCCGACAGCTCCACAGCACAGCACTTAACCGCTGTGCCACCACGGAAGCCCCTAAAGAGTATTTTTAGAATATTTTTATGTGTATTTTGGAATACAATCATTAATCTTGTCTCAATCTTCAAGAGTTTTGGAGTTGGAATCTTTCTCAGCTTGCGTGTATGCACATGTGCTTGCATGCACACAAATGTGTTTGTGTGTTAAATACAACTCCATGTTGCTGCCAGCACCAAGTTAGCTCAGATTAATAATATTGTTATTAATATTAAATATATATTTAATATTTTATGCTTTTCCACTTTTTATCTCTCTCTTTTAATAACACCCAAAATTATTTTTATTGCTTTATAAAATTACAGAAACTTAAAGCTAGGGAATTTATAAAATTTAATTACTCCATACCATCATTTACCAATCAGCAAACTAAAGGTTAATGCAATTAAGAAATCCCCAAAATAGTGCAGCTAGTGAGTGAAGCAATGAGAGGTAGAGACAAGTCAAAAATCAAGTTTCTTAATTCCTTACAATATCAAACCTGATAAAGAAGCAAACATTTTTTTCTTTCAAGGAAGAAATTAACATTTCTAGCAGAATGCTTAAGCAAATTTCTGATGAAGTTTAATTTAAAGTCTTGTTATAGGACACTATTTCCTTCTCACACAGCTGTCAGTCAAGTGTGACCTTTTACCAAGACATTTTTTCCTCATTTATATCTACTCCAGTGGTTTTTGAATTTTGTTGAACATTAGAATCACCTGGGATAGATTTTAAATTCCCAATGTCTGGATCAAACCCCAGAATCAAATTGGAAAGTCTGGAGTGGACAGCAAGCATCAATATCCAATATCTTTTAAAGATCCTTCCCTAGATGAACTCAATATACAGCAAACCACAGATAGAGCCTACCAATGATTTTGATTTTAACTTTTTTTCCTCCCTTTCACGCTCCCGCACTCTCTCTCCCTCCCCCCCTCCCCTCCCTCCCTCCCCTATTAAAAGAATTGGTCTACTGGAGGCTATTTCCTCTGCAAGGAAAACTGGTTCTTTAATGTCGACCCTGCTTTGCACTGTCTTCCAGAGCTAAAGCATATGCTTAATCATATGCATAATAATACTTAACGACAAGCAATACATTTATTAAAGTCTTTACATACACATTAGAAAAATCTAAGAGACTCTATAGTTATGCTGGGTAAATAAAACCACAACCAACAGTTTACAGCAAAAAAATTGTATTTGATTAACACCAAATAACTATTTAACTAAGCATCTTACATTTCTCCCATGATTATGGAAGCACTTACTTGCTCTTGATTATATAATTATTAAACTGCTATTGCCTTTGAGTTCTAATCACTTCTTTTGGCCTCTTCCTATTCATTGCTATAACTTTCATTGAGTTTACTAATGAGGTAAATTACACAGTTGTACATAACTAGATTGGCAGGTCAATTTTCCTACATTCCATACAACTAGTCACAGAATCATAATATCTGGGAGAGCGTATAAGAAATTAGAAAAATCCCTATTAAAAAAAGAAAAAGAAAAATCCCCAGTATTGAAAATCTTATTTTTTTCTGTCCAATTAATTTTAAAAAACCTGTTCCTTAGATAATCATTGAATTATATAATTTATAAATATATGCATGGTTAAATTATATACTTAAGGTATATGAAAGCAACCAGAACTAATAATATTGATAGAGCAGACAGATAATTAATTGAACTTCCAATATATGCTAGTGTCTAAATGACCACTTTGTATATATTACTTTCACAAAGATATACATCTTAATAAAAACTCATTTTTATTTTACAGTTGTAAACAATTCCTCAATTAAAAACATAAGTAAAAACAAAATTATTTACCTGGATAAAATAAAAAAGATGTGTATTATCTATATATAGTTTGTTAAAACAAAAAATTCCAGTGCCCTCTAAGGACTCATTTCCAGAATTTATGTATTTTTTAAAACCCTTAACACTCAATAATAAGAAACAATTTTTTTTAATTGAGAAAAGAATTTGAACCAAGACTTCACCAAAGAAGATATTCAGATGTCAAGGAGGATGTAATAACATATTCAATGTCATTTATCTTTAGGGAAATGCAAATTAAAACCATGATGAGATGTCACTATTTTTTTAGAATGACTAATATTTTGAATATTAAAAATTCCAAGCTCTGGCAAAGATGCAGAACAACTGAAACTCTGTTACATTGTTGCTGAGAATCCAAAATGATACAGATATTTTGGGAAACAGTTTGATAGTTTCTTAAAAAATAACTGGAAAACAGTTTGATAGTTTCTTTAAAAATAACAACAAATATTTAATGACCAGAAATTAACTCAGTATTTGTCCTAGAAAAATGAAAACTTATTTCATATAAAATATACACAGACATCTTTTAAAAGATTCATTCATAAACTAAAAAACTGAGAGGATGGCCGCCCTGGTGGTGCAACGGGCTAGTGCAGCCCTGTGGAGCTGTCGGCAGCTGCGGCGAAGTTTCGATGTCCACAGGCCCATGTGCCGAAGACCTCTCCTGCCTTGCCTGCTGCTCCCCTCAGCAGTGTATTTCAGTTGATCTGCCTGTTCTGCTCCCCACTCTGTCTCTGGTGAATCTTCTCACCATCCCACACCTCTGGCCTGCACCCTAGCTTGTATGCAAAAATAAATAAATAAATCTTAAAAAAAAATACTGAGAGGAAAAGCTAGTATCTTTCCATAGGTAAATGGATAACAAATTACATTACCCATACAGTAGAGCACACAACTGAAGAAGCAAATTATTAATATGACAAGTGTAACAACATGAATGAATCTCAAAGGATTATGCTGAATGAAAAAAAAATCAGTTTCAAAAGCAACACACATAAGATTGCATTTATATGACATCCTAGGGTAAAAAAACCAAAATATTGATACAGAACAGTCATTGGTCATCAAGGTTTAGGGATAAGAGTACCAGGAAGTAAAAAATCACAGGACCACACACACACACACACACACACACACACACACACACACACACACAATTTTGTTGTGCTAAAATTTTTTTAGTAAAATGAAATTTTTAGGCAGAGGAGGAACAAAGTCCCCTTGTTCATTTGTCAGGGAAGAGTCTTCATTTATATCTACTAGGGGTCTGGTGTCCTGGAGACACTCAAAGTTCACTGTAATTTATCATTTTCTGTGGATTGGGATCAACGGTTATGGAGCCCAACATTCATCTTTTATGTCTCCTAGAAAATTGCTATTAGAAGTTTTAAAGTGTAGCTTCCATTCCCACTCATTGCTTCTTCAGCCACTGGCAGCAAGATGAGCACACAAAGGGTAAGAAAATCATCAGATTTTAGCATCTATAACCCCATGTTAGTTTTGAGTATCATTCTCACAAAATTTCATTGTGTTTATTCAAGTTACTCAAGATCTCTTGATATAGAATTATCTAATATATGAACCTACAGGATGACTGCTGCACAATAGCACATACGGCACAATGAACAAAACACTTGAGAACAGCAAGTGTTTATAAACAAGTATCTGTTTGGACAAATTCAAAACAAGTGCAATATCCGGTGGCTTGGGTTTTCCTATCTTGGAAATTCAACTGGTTTATTACTGAATTCTGCATAAGGATTCAAGTGTAATTAGGAGTTAGTAGCTAGCACACAAATGTTACATTATTTAGTAAGCAAAATACCTAAAGTGATCCTATTATTTAGCACCTTCAGACAAGCATGTATAGTTTTCTGTTAAGTTAGTATTGCACTCATGAACTACAGTGTCATTTGCTATTGTTGAAATTGTAAAGATAATTATTTTAAAATGCAGCATTCAAACCAAGAGAGAAACTTGTGTTCAAATCAATGCAAACCAGTATTTACACCTCTCCTGTAGATTTAAATGTCAACAGACAGCTTGATGAGAGAATAACAATTCACCTTAGATATTACTAATATAGAAGGATCACAACCCAGAGTAGAATAGATAAACCTGCCCAGATGGCACCTGCTTTCTTCTCTCCAAGGCTCACAAAGTGTGGTAATATTACCACGGTATGAATAGACCAAGTCATATACACAAATTGCATTTTTGGTAAGTTATGTCAGTACACTTCTCAGGTAACTTTGGTTACAATAGAAAAGGTATATTTAACCCAGGCAGTACAAAAAAAATTTCCTTGATCAATTTGTTCAGTGAAAAAGTATTATTTTTTTCTGCGATGTGGTGCCATCAGCAGTATTTTACATTACATAGACTACAGAAAAGCTATTATCCTTTACTTGAGGTATTCATGTTTTATTTATAAGGATTAAAGTAACGCCAGGAACATACCTTAAATTTTCTTGACAATTATAACTAGTTTTGCTTTTTTCACAAAACTAATGACAGAATATTATCAACCTGAAAGGTATAACTTTCACAGATAAGGCTTTTAATTGCAGGATAATCAGAAATAAATTTTCATGGGTGAATCTTATCGTAATTACAGCTGGTAACATTTTAGTAGAACATTCTAATAGAAACCTCCCTGGTATTCCAAACGAATGACAAACTCAAGTTAATTAAATTTTCTGATACAATTATGTATATGCTGAATACAACAAATAGTTGCCCATTTTAAGAGTTTATCCTGGGATTAGGGAGGTCAGAAAAATAAGATATAGGAGTTTCATGACTTAAAAATAACTTGAATGTAAAGAGTTCTATTTATAGACACTAACCTGAATATCATGCTTTCTATTTTAGATAATTCAAAGTGAATTAAGGCTTGTCACTAAAGGGAAAATCTTTGGAATATCTAATACATTCTCTTATAAGAAATAATAGAACTTGAACAAATTTAAAAAGTGATAATGAAAAACAAAGACTGGTAATCAACAATAATACAAACCCAACAGAGCTAGAACAAGACACATGCAGAAAGAATTCTTAAACATCTGGCAAGCCAATGGAACTTTGGAGGAAGGAACTGTTGGGGAAAGTATCCAAGACCAGAACAGAGAAGTCATATGACTACCTATGGCTAGCCAGAGAATCAGAAAAAAATAGCAGTAATAAAAACTACTGAGGCCCAAAATGTCAAAGGTAGAGATAAATCAGAAAAGAAGAGGAAACAAGTAAAATGTACCAGGTCAGGCATGGAACTGGGAACCACTCAGGTACTAAATACAGATGATAAAGAGTGAATCTCAAAATGTAATTTGAGATTTATACAAATTGACCATAGAATTATTCACCCCAACTACACTCCTTTGGGGAAAATGGGGCATTAAAATTACATGAGATTTTGAAATATTGTTGGCCAAAAATTATTTGTACTTTATCATTGACCTAGTTAAGCGATATTTTAGTCTTTAAATAGTGCTGACCAACTATTATTTTTGAAAATAAAAATTTTGTGATGACAAATGACACATGGGCCTCCCCAGTGGTGCAACAGTTAAGCTCAGCTCTGTGGAGCTATCTGCGGCTCGTGCTAGAGTTTGATGAGCGGCCAGCGAGATACCCACATGACGCAGCAGACCTCTCCTGCCTCACCTGCTGCTCCCCTCAACAGTGTATTTCGGTCGATCTACCTGTTCTGCTCCCCACTCTGTCTCTGGTGAATCCTCTCACCACCCCACACCTCCGGCCTGCACCCCAGCTTGTATACAAAAATAAATCTTAAAAAAAAATGACACATATCTGTGTACATTAAGCAAAATTTTAAAAACTCATATTGAATATATAAACATAAACAAGTAATAAAAACAAAAAAGTTCTCATTTGAATGAATTTTTTAAAGACTATTTTTCTCTAATATTAGGTCCTGATATTTTTCTAAGTAATTTATTTTTCTTATCATCTCATTCTTTTCTCATGGTTTTCATAAAACCGCCTACAATTTTCTTCAACATATTGTAATAATTGACATCTTAAATTGGTGCTTCTTACAGACCATAATATTTTAAAATAAAAATTCTCCGTATAGGTGCTGAGATGCTTGGCAAACTTGGCAATTTCTACTAAGGGAGAATATCCATGATAATTTTGTACTGAAATGTGTCAGTGTTTCAACCTAAATATTATCAGAGGCACTGATTTTTTGCTTCCATTCAAAATATTTAACAAACATTTTTATAAGACAAATCTAATAAAATAAGGCATCTCTACTTAAGATTATTTTTAATGCTCTACCAGACTTGGAAGCTACAAAATCATAGTCCTCAGTTTCATTCCATTCCGGCATAGATTAAATTTATCTCAGTTTTATTCCATTCTGGCATAGATTAAGTTTATCTAATTAATTATAGACTTTCATTAAAAGATTCTCCTCATATGTCAAGATGTTTCATTATAGAATTATAAAATTTCAAATTTAAGTTTTATACTCCATTTGAAATCATAATTTGTTCAGTTCCGTCACTGGAAAAACTTCTATGTCATAGGTCTTACAAAAATCATAATTTGTTAATAAAAATATCAAATACTTTTATTTTAGGAACTACGTTCATTTAAGTTGGTTAAAATTTTCAATTTAATTTGACTAAAACAATCAAAACTTAAGACATTTTAGGTAAAGTTTCCATATCATCGCACTGAAATTTAAGTTGAGTTATAAATAAATTCTAATGTTTAAGCATTCCCAAATTCTAGTTGATAATAGTTAGCAAAAAGTAAAAATACATACTACTATGTTACAACATAAATTTTGTACTTTCCTGCTTATATATTAAAATATTTATAAATTTGTAGAACCTTCAGCTTCTACTGTACAGCTTATTCCACTACCTACATATTACATGTAAAACAAATGGTTTAACCAACTTTGAATTTTTTAATGAATTTATGATAATATTCATAATAATATCAGTTATTTCAGCTTTAACAGGATAACCTTCCAAAGTTTAACATTATGAATTGGATGAAAATATCAAACCATTAGAGAAATAAACAAATAATTTTCTATTTGTAGTATCTGTAGGATATAAAATGGGCATTATTTAATTGAGTGCAGAGTTCTGGTAGTAGAGCTGACACACAGACAATACTGTGTCATAAGTGTACAATTGAGCTAAATCAAAAGGGAGCAAAACCAATTTAAAAGAGTAGTCATTTGAAACAGATAAAGCATCCTCCTTCTGAGTGATATTTAAAGGATGGAATTAGAGGGAATCATACTCAGTGAAATAAGCCAAAAAGAAAAAGAAAAATATCGAATGGTTTCACTTATAACAGGACTATAGGGAGGCCGGGTGGGAGAGAGACACTCAGCGGTGGGGGAGGGGGGAGGGGAGGATAAGGGCACAAAATGGAAGAGAGGAGAATACAGGGGACCATGGAGATGGATCACGGG
>PVIJ01024715.1:0-11830 GCA_004024925.1 Scalopus aquaticus
GGGATGATATCGAGTATGATGCTTGTGTGATATGTCCATTATCAAAAATAAACACAGAATTCTAAGATTTTGTCCATTTCTTCCAGATTTTCCAGTCAGTCTGTTCACACACACCACAGTGAAGTGTAGGATCCTCTTCACGTCGAGGTGTCTAATGCTTCTTCTCCTCAGTCATTTCTGATTCTGTTTATTAGAGTTCTCGCCGTTTTCTAAGTGAGAGTACAGTTTTGTCTATTGTGTTCATTTTTTCAACGACCAGCTTTTCTTATATTGCTATTTGAAATGTCTTTTTCAACTGAGCCTCATTTATTTCTATTCCAATTTTTATTTCTTCTTTCCATCTACTGGTTTTGGTTTCATTTGTCCACATTTTAGTGTTTGCTTCAGCTATGATGAGATTATTGACTTGGGCTCTGTCCTGCCTGTGGTTGGTCCTGATGGCTCTGTCCGGCCCCTGTGTGGTGTGTCATGGCCCACAGGGTCTGGTCAGTCATAAGTCCGTGTTCTCAGGCTCTGGGGATAAAGTATTTTCTATTTCTCCTTCTCACTAACCCAAATTGGTCACAGAGTTTCATACAGTCTCCACATATTAGTCTTTTCAGGCTTTCTATGTGGGCATAACGACCAGTTTGGTGCAGCTGAGAGCAGAGAAGGTTACTGATGTGATCTCAGTCATCATCACTGTGTGGCCACACGTTGCTCGTATGTTTATGGAGGAAAAGCAGGTTTATATCAGTGGATAGGTTCAGACCTCTAAATATGTCCTTGCAGTCTGCCCAGCACCAAGCCCCAGCTCCCCCACCAAGAGCCCTGGGCTCCTCTCCACTTTGGCCTCAGTTTTGCAGCCAGATGACAAGTGTTTACCTAGGCTTGGTACTGAATGACGCTTTCTTATGTTTTTCCATATTCCACATATAAGAAAGACCGTCCAGCACTGCCCGTCTCCCTCTGTCTTATTTCTCTAGCATCATCCCCACCGACCTATCCAGATGTTGCAAACTGCAGCATTCATTCTCCTCTTAGGTAGGTTGTGGGTCTGCTATAATCCAAAAGCTGCTCAAGTATCCGCTCTGGCTCTGCATTCAGCCTCCTGGCACAAGCCCACTAGGCCGAGTCAACCAACCAACCCTGGACACTGCAGAGGCGCCTGTGAAGTGAAACGAGCGCAGGGTCCTGACTCCCCAGGACACGAGTCGACACCACGAGGCAGGGCCAGGGCGCCTGGGGAGCCGAGACTGATGTGTAACCCCCCGGCCCCGGGAGTCTCAGCGCAGCCTTGTTAGCAAGACAGAGCCGAGGGGAGGGCCAGGTTATCCCATTCATACTGGGGCCGCAAACTGGGCTATAAATTTAATTCGGATTTGCAGACTCCTTTCTCCAAAAGTTTAGATAAACAACATTCCTTTCTCCTAATTCTTTTCTGCTTTTCCTCTCACCTTGAGAAACTGACTCTGTAAAACTCTCACTAAAAAAAAGGCCAGGTAACACTTTCTTAGCAGCTTACCATAAGAACAGCCTGTTCCACGACCCCAAGCATCAGTGAGGTGTGACCTGACGCCACAGTGGATAATAGAACACTGCATAAAACACCTCGTTTTCTAAACTGTCCCTCTGTCCTTGGCCAAGTATCTCGTTCTGCATCTTCGCGTGTGAATGGGCTGCAGGGTTCACGGACCAATAAACATTTACACATCCAGTATTGGCCCGTGATGTCATGAGGACGGTACTCCGAAGGCAGGAGGAGTAAAAATAATGGAAAGAAACATGGTTGCATCAAGCTAAACAGCTTTTGGACAGAGAAAGAAAATATCAATATGACGAAAAGACGCCCACAGAATGGGAAAAAAGAAGTGCAGGTAACACACCTGACAAAGGGCTGATTCGCAGCTAAAGATCACAGGTAAAAAGACCCCACAGTGCACTGTGAGCACAAGCACCTGGGCCTGTGTCCAAACAAACCACAGGTGCTCAGTGTCCACCCAGCTCTGTCACCTGATAAGGGACACGCTGATGATGCTGTCAGGACCCAAAGTCCCAGCACCCTCCCGGCTCCTCTGTCCCCAGACCCAGCCAGAGCCTGCTATATAGCGGGACACATGCAAATAGGGCCGTCCCCTGCTGCAGAAAACCAGCCCGGCCCACCCTGCAGCTCTGCACAGGAGCCAGCCAGGACCAGGGGCCACTCGGTCAGGACTGACGCGGACACTCGCCATGGAGCATGGGCTGAGCTGGCTGCTCCTCGGGGCTCTTCTGGGAGGTGATTCCTGGGGAGCAGGAGACCCTGAGGGGGGCGGGAGGGAGAAGCGGTGGCCGAGAGCCGTGTCCTGACGGGCTGTGTCTGTGTCTGCAGGTGTCCAGGGTGCGGCGCAGCTGGTGGAGTCTGGGGGAGACTTGGTGCAGCCTGGGGGGGCTCTCAGACTCTTCTGTGCAGCCTCGGGATTCACCTTCAGCAGCTACAACATGATCTGGGTCCGCCAGGCCCCAGGGAAGGGGCTGCAGTGGGTTGCATGGATTTATGATGATGGTAGCGGTACATACTATGCAGACTCGGTGAAGGGCCGATTCACCATCTCCAGAGACAACGCCCAGAACTCTCTGTATCTGCAAATGGCCAGCCTGAGCCCCGAGGACACGGCCGTGTATTACTGTGCGAGACACAGTGCGGGGAGCAGGGGGGAGCCCAGACACAAACCTGCAGGGACGAGGCGGGGCTGGGGGGGTCCACGGTGCTTGTCCAGGACCCCAGGGGCCCAGGGACCCCGAGGCCCAGGAGGCTCAGAGCACAGAGCACAGCCCAGAGCAGGTGCGGGTGGGGGGCGGGGGCTTCCTGTCTGGGGCTCCCTCTGGGACTCAGCTCCCAGGCACAATGATCCCCTCTGAGAGGCTCCGGTCCCCACGTGCCCGGGGAGCCCGCAGGGAGGGGGAGACTGTCTGTCCCCAGAGGAGACCACCAGGACTCGGCCCCTCCCCTGTTCTCACAGCGGGGACGCCCCATCAGTCTCGGGGAGCAGGTCTCAGGGCTGAGCCGAGGTCCCCAGAGCCTGTCGCACCAGGGGCGGATCTGCCGAGGCGCAGACACAGTCCCAGGCTCAGAGCTGTGTCCCCGAGAACACCCAGTGGTCAGGGGGAGAAATTAATTAAAGTAAAGCAGAAAAAAGTAAATTAAAATGACGAGCTGAAGGCCCAATAAACCCGAATGTTGGTGTCTGAAATCAAACATGACGCGCAGAGCCCGCCAGGCCCCGCCCCTACGCGGGGACGCGCTAATACAAGGACGCGACCAAACAGGAGAGTCCACCCCAGACGCGGTGGGACGCGGCGGACACTCAGGGTCACCCCCGCAGGTCTGTGCACGCAGGACACAGCCGGGGCTGACGCGCCCCAGACTCGCGCACGCGGCCGCGGCCGGACAAGGGGCCACCGAGGACGGACACACAGCAGGACGGGACCCCGCGGCGGCCAGGACGC
Source organism: Scalopus aquaticus (assembly GCA_004024925.1). Taxonomy (NCBI): domain Eukaryota; kingdom Metazoa; phylum Chordata; class Mammalia; order Eulipotyphla; family Talpidae; genus Scalopus; species Scalopus aquaticus. Next base: position 3,469 of record PVIJ01024715.1, read on the forward strand.
TCCGTGCCCAGCCAGGGCCAGCGGCCGCGCGGCGAGTCCCCCTCAGGGTCGAGGCGCGCCCGAGGGCCCCTGCTTCCGAATCCCGAGAGGAGCCCCCCATATTCGGGGAGGAGTCGGCTCCCGGTAACACCCAAACCAGGGACGGCACAGAAAGGGGCCAGCAGGTCGATCCCAGTGGACACGGGGGGACAATCCCCCCCAGTCTCAGCAGCCCGAACCCCGCGGTGCTGAGAAGGACGCGCCACGCCTGGGCCCCGCCAGCACCGGGGACGGTCAGAGCCCGAGGTCCCCGCAGCTCACCCCGTCAACGGGGGGAAACAGAGCCCCGACCCCACAGACGCCGAGGGCGTGCGGGGAAGTCCGTCACCCAGTGCGATGGGGCCCCCGACAAGGAGGCACAATGGCCCCATCTCCCCCGGTGACCCACGCGGCACCCCAGGCGCACCCCGGCCCGGGGAGGAGCCGAAACCTGCCCCATTCCCGAGCGCACAGGACAGGGGTGTCCACTCGGCCCCTTCTGGCCGCTGCGGCCCGGAGCGGTGGGGGCGACGCGGAAGAACCAGGCGGGGCAGAGGTCAGCGGTCGCCCTGGGATGACGCGATCATGGGCAGGAGCCCCCCAGTCCCCGGGAAGCTAACTAGACAGCAAAGCACTCGGCGAAGTGGGGCACAGAGCGACACAGGCACATCGGGGCGCCCCATTGGCCCCACCCGGGGACCTCAGGGGCCGGCGCTGACCTGGAGCCCCGCCCGGTGGACTGACCCCGTGGGGGGGACAGGAGCCCCCGGGAGCCTTTCGGCCTCGGGGTCCCCGACGCCGCGCTGACCCTGAGCAGGAGGAGCGCGGGGCTCCGGCGCCCGGTCCCGGCGATGGGCTGGCGGCCGCGCGGTCGTCTGAGGGGGCCTCGCGGGGGGCTGGGCACAGGGACACGCGGGGGGCTGGGCACAGTGGCCTCGGCAGACCCTCCCCGGCCTGGGCCTGACGTCTGAGAGATGCTCTCGGGGCCTGGAGGACAGTGAGTGGGGAGTGGGCAGAGCAAGTCCCTTACGGGGAACACACGGGGAGTGACTCAGTGCTCTACTTTGCAAGTAATTTCACTGTTTCTTTGTTTTTCTGTGGTCTTTATAGATTCTCCGTATTTGTACAATGTCTCATTTCCCCTCTAAGGTGCTGTCCCCGTAAAATGACTCCACCAAGACCCCCTACCATCACCTCGGAGTCTTGTTCTGGTCACTCAGTTTTGATCCCTCCACCTCTCTCCATGAATGTCTCCAATGTGTCCTTTCCTGCTGGTTTTGCCTTTTTTTCTGATGCCTTATATGGTCTCCTATGTTCCTATGTTCCACTATAGCCATCTGGTATTTTTTTTTCCTTTTCTTCTAGCTTATTTCACTGAGCAGAATCCCTTGCAGCTCCATTCCTGTTGTTGCGAACAGCAAGAGTTTATCTTTTATCATTGCTGAGTAGTATTCCATTGTCTACATAGCCCACATCTTCTTGATCCCTCTTCTGTTTGGGGGATTTAGGCTGTTTCTAGATCTTCCCTATTGTAAATAGTAGTGCAATGAGCATCCCTTTCAAATTAATGATTTTGTGTCCTTGGGGTAGTGCATTCCTAGGAGTGGAATTGCTGGGTCACAGGGTAGCTCCATTTGTAGTAATTTGAGGGTCCAAAGATGACTTTCCATGGTGGGTGGACCAGTTTGCATTCCCACCAGCAGTGTAGAAGGGCTCCTTTTTCTCCACATTCTTGCAACATTTGTGGTTGGTTTATTTAATGCTTTTTACTGACATTCTGACTGGATGAGGTGGCATCTCACTGTTTTTGATTTGCATTTCTTGATAATAAGTTTTGTAGAGCATTTTTTCACAAGCCTCTTGGCCTCTGCATTTCCTCTTCCGAGGTGTGTCCTTTTGACTTATATGCCCCGTTTTTGACAGGGTTCTTTCTTTTGTTTTAGTTGAGGTGTGGACTCTTTGTAGTTCTTTTCTATCAGTCCGTTGTCAGTTTGGGGGACTGCAGATGCTTTCTCCGAATCTGTGGGGTGTATCTATCTTGGTTATTGCCTTTTGTGTACAGAAGCTTTTCAGTTTGATGTAGTCCCAGCTGTTTACCTTTTCTTTCATTTTCTTTGTTTTGGGGGATGAGTCAATAAAGATGTTTCTGAGATGTATGCCGTGGAGTGTTTTGCCTTTGTTTTCCTCTATACATTGTATGGTTTCAGATCTTTTTGCCATTTTCAAATTACCTTTGTATATGGTGTGAGTTGAGAATCTAGTTTCATTCTTTTGCACGTGGTGCTCCGGTTTCCCCAGCACCAGTTATTCAGGAGACGATCTTTGTTCCAGAGGATGTTGTTTGCTCCTTTGTCACAGATTAGTTATCCACATACGTGTGGCTTTACGTCTGAGTTTTCAATTCGGTTCCTTTGGTCGGTGTGTCAGTACTTGTTCCAGTCCCATATTGTTTTCATTACTATGGCTTTGTAGTACAGCTTGTAGTCTGGAGTGTAAAAACCACATTCCTCCTATAAATGAAGTAACAGTATCAAATTTCCTGTGAGGAAGTGGGATTGCTACAAACTGTCTTTTATTGGGCGCAACATTACAGCTAAATAACACTAAACTAGAATTTGATCTGAAGCAGAATACATAAAATCTAATATGTTTGTGGGATTTTTGAATTTGAGAAACATGTCTAGACAAACGTTATATAACTTTTATACCCTGTGAGTTCACAGATGGTGAAACAAGAGTCATGTCCTCCTCCTGTGTGGCCCTGACAGGTGAGACCAGAAGAGCAGACACCCTATGACATCACCCCACGCCCAGGACCAGCAGGGGGCGCTGGGACCACAGTGAGCAGATCAGGACTCCAGGGCTGGAGACCCCAGGGAGCTGGGTTTTCCTTCTGATGTTTAAGACTTATTTTGTACAAAATGCGAGACCCTGAGGGTGTGAGCAGCTCTGAGTGGGGACAGTCGTGCTGACCGTCTGGTACGTGGTTTTCCGCCAACCACAGCATCTCTTCGTCCTTCTGTGACAATATTTTCTGATGTTTCCTCTCACATTGACCTGCACAAAGAGCTACAAGGGAAGGAGCTCTGGGCCGTGGGAACTGGGAAGAAAACTAGAGGCCATGGGGCTGAAACAGCCCCCTAGATGGCCTTTGGGGGGACAGAGGGCACCCCATGATGATACAGGGGTCCATCCACCCAGTGGCCATCCTGCCCAAGGGCCCCACACCCTGGACACCACACCCTCGAGGCAGCCCCACTCCGCAGGGGAGAGAAATGGACACTGACCACAGACTTCCAAGCTGTCACCGTGTCCCGATCCCAGCCCTGTCCTCACCAGCCCCAGGTGAGACGCGGGGTCACACAGACGTCCATCCTCTCCTGACTGGGGACCTCACGTGTTCCCAGCACTGTCTGAGCCAACCCCACTCACCCCAACATCACACAAGTCCAGTTGCCCCAGAAGACCCCACAGTGCACTGTGAGCACAAGTAACTGGGCCTGCGTCCCCACAAACCACAGGTGCTCAGTGACCACTCAGCTGTCACCTGATAAGGGACACGCTGGTGATGCTGTCAGGACCCAAAGTCCCAGGACCCTCCCGGCTCCTCTGTCCCCAGACCCAGCCAGAGCCTGCTATATAGCGGGACACATGCAAATAGGGCCGTCCCCTGCTGCAGAAAACCAGCCCGGTCCGCCCTGCAGCTCTGCACAGGAGCCAGCCGGGACCAGGGCCCACTCGGTCAGGACTGACGCGGACACTCGCCATGGAGCGTGGGCTGAGCTGGCTGCTCCTCGGGGCTCTTCTGGGAGGTGATTCCTGGGGAGCAGGAGACCCTGAGGGGGGAGGGGGCAGGAGGGAGAAGCGGCGGCCAGAGCCGTGTCCTGACGGGCTGTGTCTGTGTCTGCAGGTGTCCAGGGTGCGGCGCAGCTGGTGGAGTCTGGGGGAGACTTGGTGCAGCATGGGGGGTCTCTCAGACTCTCCTGTGCAGCCTCGGGATTCACCTTCAGCAGCTACCGGATGAACTGGGTCCGCCAGGCCCCAGGGAAGGGGCTGCAGTGGGTCTCAGCCATTAATGTAATGGTGGTAGCACATGGTGGCAGACTCTGTGAATGGCCGATTCACCATCTCCAGAGACAACGCCCAGAACTCGCTGTATCTGCAAATGACCAGCCTGAGCCCCGAGGACATGGCCGTGTATTACTGTGTGGGAGACACAGTGCGGGGAGCAGGGGGGAGCCCAGACACAAACCTGCAGGGACAGCGGGGGGCTGGGGACACCCAGGACCAGCAGGGGGCGCTGGGACCACAGTGAGCAGATCAGGACTCCAGGGCTCAGGGGACACCAGGGAGCTGGGATTTCCTTACTGGTGTTTATGAGTTTTTTATGGAGAATGAGAGACCCTGAGTGCGGAGCACATCACAGTCTGGGACAATATATATTGATGTTGTGAAACAGTTTTTTTTTTTTTTAATGTTCCTGCAATATCAGAGATAATCCAACACCTGCTCCTGTAGACATAACTCCCAGATACATGAAAACAAACTTGAACACCTCATATTGCTACATAAAATCTACAACACTCCAACAGCTAGAATCTCACTGAATCGTGAAAGAAATATCCCAACAGGGACAGGAAGAAGCCTGGTCCCTTCGTCTTTCCTTTCAGAACTATGCTGATGTCAGAGATGATGCAATAAATCAACTAAAGGAAAGAGAACACAGACGGGACATGAAATAAAATTATCTTTGTCCACCAGTGACATGAACGTCTACACAGAAAATTCAACATGCTGCACTGTGATAAGCAATTGTAGAAAGTTCACAGGTTTAAGCTGGGGTACAGGCCAGAGGCGTGGGGCGGCGAGAGGGTTCACCAGAGACAGAGTGGTGAGCAGAACAGGTAGATCAGAAGTACACTGCTGAGGGGAGCAGCGGGCGAGGCAGGAGAGGTCTGGCGCACCATGTGTGACTCTCCCTGGCCGGGCTTCGAACTTGCGTCGCCGCTGCCAACAGCTCCACAGCGCATGGCCCAACCGCTGCTCCACCGGGGAGGCCCTCACAGGGTTAATTTTCAAAAGTAATTTTTCTTGCGAACATCCAATAAATAAGATGAAAAGAAAAATTAAAAATACTATTTACATTAATAAGCTCAAAAAGAAATTAATTTGAATCTCACACATTGCCTAAGAGCTGTATGACAAAAACAAGGAAACTCTGAAGATGAAATCAACCAAAGACCCCACACACGGAGGGTCCCACACTCAGGGATGGGGAGTGACTGTGGTTCACATGAGGAGCTTCCCCAGGGGAACTGTGGATTTGACGCGCAGCTAATAAAACTCCAGCGTCTCCTCGGGGGATGGAGACAAACACGCCAGACCACATGAGAGACCAGGGCCCAGGTCACACACACGGAGGAGAACAAGCTGGAGCTCCCGCCCGCCCAGCCCCACCTGCCCCAGGCTCGTGATGAGGACGACGTGGGCTGAGGGGAGAGCAGGGAACAGGCCACAGGACAGAGAAGAGGCCCACGAACGGACCCATGTAAATGCACATTCTTATGTATTTAAGGAGCAAACACAACACAATGGATCACAGTCTTCTCAAGAAAAGGTGATGGGACAACTGGATTTGCGCCTACAGAAAAAGTTACTCAGAGCCGACCAGCAGCTGTCACAAATTTAGAAAAAAGCGTCGGGAAACGAGTGTAACATGGAAGGATGATGCATGGACCTTTTACACAGGTGAAAACACTATTTCCTGAGTGTGCACATGCACTTGATGTGGTGCAACAAAAAAGGGAAATAATTGTTTTCTATATTAGCGAAATGAAAACTGGACATTCTAATAGAAGAAATTTTCTGATAAGAACACACAAAAGCAACTGTATTAGACATGAAAATTGAGTATTATACATGAGAGAAAGATCTATCACCAAAGTAAACACAAACACCGAAATGACAATGTAACAAACCATCAATGCATTAAAATTGTGCAGCGTCCCTTAGCACACATGTCACACACAGACACACGATGGTTTGGAGCCTGCACTCACTGCACTGATCTGTGTCTGACCTTTCCCACCTGCTGACACACACGTTGTACCGTCTCACATTTTCGTCTTTTACATTCTAATTCAGTTACCCAGGAGACACTCACTTGAAAGATTTGTGAAAATGGGGTAAAAAGACACAATGAGCCCCATTTTGCTTTGCTGAGTGCTGACAAGGTCACCTTACTTTGTGCCCTGTCCCTTGGCACACACGTCACACAGAGACACACGTTGTAAGGTCTCACATTTTCGTCTGTCTCTCAAAGTCTCTGTTATTACCTCTACTCATTCGTTTCTGATTCTAGCTAGGAGGGATTTCTCACCGTTTTCTAAGTCAGACTACAGATTCTGTTGGTGTTGTCTATTTTTTCAGATACCAGCTCTTAATAATTTTCTCTTTCAAATGATAGAGACCTAGGGATCAAAACAGGCGGCCGCTCCAGGGGAATGAATCTAAACCTCAGGGGAGCGGCAGACGTGCAGACTCCCCAGCAGAAACCTTACAAGCAAGCAAGGGACACAGCCGAGCTCTCAGACACTTCCAGCCTCGAATCCTCTTACCCTGCTGTCCTTCCAAGAAGGAAAGAGCCTCAAGGAAAAGCAAAACTCCAGGACTTTATCAATACCCATCTGAACAGGAAGACTATTGATAAATCACCCATTTTAGACCAGGAAACACACATTCCTGTCACTCAGGGGTTGTTGAGTCTAAGTTAAGGAGACTTTTACTTTTTAATTCAGTTACCAGGAGACACTCACTGGAAAGATTTGTGAAAATGGGGCAAAAAGACACAAGGAGCCCCATTTTGCTTTGCTGAGTGCTGACAAGGTCACCCTACTTTGAAAGTCATTTCTCTCAGAACTGCCAGTAAAAAAAAAAAAAAAAAAAAAGTTCTTTATGGTCAAAAGGTTATTTGCCTGAAAATGGCACTTATGAAGCCACAAAAGTTGCCAAGTTGTCTGATCCCTGTGCTGAGTATTGGCCTCGCAGAAGGAAAAGCTTTAGAATGAGCAGCTCTTTTTCTTGCCAACCTTGAAACTTAGTAATTATTTTATGTATTTGTTTTTCAGCCATTTATAGACAAGTATGAACATGAGAAAACCTTGTTTCTGAACACTCCATTTTCCCCATTTTTACCCTAAACAAATGCTATCTAGGAATGTCTATTGACAATGAGGTCTAGAAAATGCAAATATGACAGTGTTCAATTATCTCCCACCTGGTGCTTTAACTGCCGGACTCAGGACACCTGTAAGTCACCTTTCAGGTTGCTAATGGTTTCTATTGTCATCCGCACCGTCTTTTCTCTTGTTCTCCAACCATAAAAGCCATTGTATGACCCAGAGTTTAAAGCACCAGAATGCAGAGAGTTAGGATTGACTCAATACCAGGTGCCCAGCTTTTGCCCTCTATCCAGGAGGGTTTTATAGACCAGGCGAAGTCAGACTCGGAAAGCCCAAATCTAAATTGTTCCTATAGCTTCAGTGCACTGACAGTTTCCAGCTGGGGATACTGAACATACTTGAAGAAGCTGAACTGTGCCTATAGGATGTCAGTGTAATTGGAAAAAGTTGCTACATTGAAATATTTCCTCGTTAGGTGACCGATCTCTATTCTCATCATTGTGCTGTTTCAAAATCAACTGTAGGATTGGGAGGGAGAGGAGGGGGCAGGAGAATACGAGAGCAAAAAGATTGTCTCTATAATGATCTGTATCTACATAAACCAGGCGACAAGAAGCCCAGACCATGAGCGCCCCAGAATCCCACGAGCCCAGGTGCTTCCGGCCAAACGCGGAGCTGGCGGCAGCAGCCAAGGATTCATTAAAAATCACTATTCCCCGTTCAGACACCTGCGGCCTCTCTGACCCCGCAGCCAACAGCCCAACGCCGAAGGTCCAGCGCTGACAGCAAAGAGCATCTCACGCGTGTCTGTGCTTTGGCGGGATCCGAAGTGTTCCCACTCGGGGCCCCGAGCAAGACCCCAAACAGCAAGGCCCCAACAGGCCACAGTTGCGCCCCCGCGCCCGAAGGCACAGCCTGGAGGTGCCTGGGGACGCCCAGAGCGCTAAGGCCGCAGCCCCCCAGGGCGCCCCAGACACTCCCCGACAAAGCCGGGGCGTCCCCCCAGATCACTGGCTGAGCACAGCGGCCCAGCAGACCCTGCGGCTCCCGGGCTCGGCTGCGAGGGCGCGTCCCCGACATCTGAGGAAAAGGCCAGAAAAACCTTCCCAAACTCAGCCTGTGAAGTTGCTGTTTGGGCTGAATCAGCCCCGGACTGTCCACGA
>PVIJ01024716.1:0-11829 GCA_004024925.1 Scalopus aquaticus
AAAAAAAAAAAAAAAAAAAAAAAAAAAAAAAAGATTGGTATGATGATGTAGGAACTCAAATTTTGGTTAAGTTACATCAGCTGATGCGTCCTAAACGCTTTGTTGCCTCCCTGATTTTAGGAATATCAGCTCTTATTACATGATTGCCTCACTTACTGTATCCCCAACGGCTTTAATTCATGAGGTTCATACTGCAGAACATGTTAACAATTTATCTCATAGTGTTTCCTTGGCCCTAGCCCTACAAGAAAAAATTGACAAAAAGATCGAAACCAGACTTGATGCTTTGGAAGATGCCATCATATATATAGGTAATCAAATTCAGAACATTAAAACCCAAATGACTGCTAGATATCATGTTAAATATAAATGGATCTGTATCACCCCTTTTCCTCATAATACTTCAGAACCTTGGTATAAAGTAAAATATCATTTACTTGGCGTTTGGAATAATACCAATCTGGCTCCTGACTTAAATAATTTACAAAATGAAATTCGACAAATGAGCATATCCAAATTGTCCTCTCCCCCCTTGGAACAAATAGCTAATGAGATATATCAAGGCATTAAACAAACAACTCATTCTCACAATTGGGTTTCTTAGGTTATTGATGCCGGCATAATTCTTATTTGTTCAATTGGCTTTTTACTCATTTTGCCTTTATTCGGTCACTCTCTGCCTCCATTTCTACTCTGAGTGTACAAATGGGGTACGTTCGATTAAAAAACAGAAAAGGGGGAAATGCCGCACCCTGGCCCACCCAGAGTTGCCTGAAGGCGCAGCATGGAACTAGGACCTTCAAGGAAGAGTTCCTTAGGTAGCCAAGAGGCGACATCTCTTCCCGTAACTACTTTAACTCACAAATATTTTCTAAGTTAGACCTATAACTTTCTTAAGATATGCCTGCAGACATAACCTCTCCATTGCCTAAGACTCCATGATTGGGTCCAGGTGCCGAGCTGCTCCTTTGATAAGTACATTCTTGCCTGATCACGGGTTGGTGTCTGGACAAAAACATTTACTCCCCCTCCCCTTATATTCCCCTGCCTGCTTCTGGGAATCAGCATAAGATGGCTTCTGTGATTAACCACTTCAGGGAGTGGGAATAAGATGGTTCCTTTGATCAGATTCTGGTTTCCAGGCAAAAAGGACATTACACTATCGCCTTTTAGGCTCCAGGCTCAGGGCAAAGGTTAATCATTATGTTTATACTCACACCTTAGAAAATTTACCTTATGCAAAAAACTATTTTCCCCAGAAATCACCCGATTGTAAACAAAATGTAATCAATCATGTGCTTAACAAAAATATGTATCCTGTTATTTTTACCTCATTTTTGTAGTCAATCATTATCTTTAGAAACTGTGCCTGCTAGCCAATTTCATGGTATAAAAAACCCCACTGTTGGGGCAAACGGAGCAGCCTGATCACTACTCGGTGTGCGTGCTGTCTCTCATTCCCCTTCCCCTTCCCTCCTGTCGCTGAAGTCTTCCCCACCACCCATCGGAACCGACAATAACTTTGCACGGAGTTGGCCTCCGACACATGTCTGGAAATAAGGATGCTACTATAAAACAGTCCCTTCAGGCCAGTTTCAAATGTGTTGGCAGAGAAAGCATCAGAATTTTACCCAAAAAACATAAGAATGGGTTATGATCCCAGTCCATCATTAAGGGGGGCCCTCCGGCCTGCTCCATCACAGCTGACATTTCAAAGCGAATGTTCCCTCAACCAGAAACACACTGACAGGCCACAAAGAATCACCGGTTCCCATGCGTTCCTCCTTCTCACTAAGGAAAGGTTCCCATGGAATTGAAGACAACTTCTGCTCTACTCTCTCACAGTCTCTTATTCATATCACTCAAATACCCCAAATACTTGACTTCCATAGTCACACACATTTAAAGCTAAATTACAATAGATTTTGTTCACAACATCTGACATTTGTATCTGAAAACTTTTATCAGTTGCCAAACATCAACACAGTGAATATATATAAAATTTCATCACCTGAGAAAACCACCTGTGCCCATACTCCATCTGACTCTCCCTTTGATTTCATTGAATTTTACAACATTAACTTAAGGATAATAGATGCTAAAAACAACAGGCTTCCTGTGTGGAATTTCTAAACAAGAATTGTAAGTTCTCACAGAACTGCCCCCCATCCACAACTTAAACTGACCTCAATGCACCATTTACACAGTAAAGATCATACACAGAAGGGCTCAACAGTGTGTTTAATCACACTCAGGAAAACTACATTTGAGACATAGCAGGTAGGATGCAGAAGACTACTCCCTGGATTTTACCCACTGTCTTAAAACACGGGACTTTCTTCCTGTCATTTCCAGAAGACATTTGTACCTCTGGAAAACAGGGCATGAAAAAATCAGGGAAGATGAAGGTTTTCCTGAATGCTCATATGGTAGTAGTATTATTACTTGTGTTGAGAGATTGTAGCCACAGCTCAGGTACATGGTTCTCACTCATGGAAGACAATGAAAAACTCAAGACGTGTCTAATGGAAAAGGAATATGATGTTTGTGAACACAAGGCCAGGCTCTATGACACAAAATTGCAATGCTGTGCGAGTTCAAATGTAAGGAAGGAGGACTCTTGGGTGAACGCCTTTGTACATTCAAAGCCTGGATTCTAAGTTTTTCTATTCAGGCTTGGTGATTTCTAAATTCATTGAGGGGTAACTTAAAGGAGAAAGTATTGCCACATCCTTTATGTGCCCAGGGTCTCTCTCCTTTATGAAGTCACTGATGTAAAGTGAGAGCTGACCTACAAGACAGCTTCTTCCATTCTGTATATTCATAGGGCTTTCCTCCCGTGTGCCTTCTCTGATGGACAAGTAGGTGTGACTTTTGGGAGAAAGTTTTCCTACAGTCTTTACATTCATAGGGCTTCTCTCCCGTGTGCGTTCTCTGATGAGCAATGAGGGTTGAGTTTTGGGAGAAAGTTTTCCTACATTCTTTACATTCATAGGGCTTCTCTCCTGTGTGCCTTCTCTGATGGGTAATGAGGTGTGACTTTTGGGAGAAAGTCTTTCTACATGCTCTACATTCATAGGGTTTCTCTCCCGTGTGCGTTCTCTGATGGATAGTTAGGCCTGACTTTTGGGAGAAACTTTTCCCACACTCTTTACATTCATAGGGCTTCTCTCCCGTGTGCGTTTTCTGATGGACAATAAGGTGTGACTTTTGGGAGAAAGTTTTCTTACATTTTTTACATTCATAGGGTTTCTCTCCCGTGTGTCTTCTCTGATGGACAGTGAGGCCTGACTTCCAGGAGAAAGTTTTCCTACATTGTTTACATTCATAGTGCTTCTCCTTCGTGTGCATTCTCTGATGGACAGTGGGAGTTGATTTCCAGGACAAAGTTTTTCTACATTCTCTACATTCATAGGGCACCTCTCCCGTGTGCTTTCTCTGATGGGCAATGATGCCGGACTTTTCGGAGAAAGTTTTCCTACAGTCTTTAAATTCACAGGGCTTCTCTCCTCTCCGCCTTCTCTGATGGACAATGGATCCAGGCTTTCCACAGTAAGTTTTTCTAGAATATTTACATTCATAGAGCTTCTCTCCCGTGTTCCTCCTCTGATGGACAGTGAGAGCTGATTGCCAGGATAAAGTTTTCCTACCCATTTCACATACACAGGGCTTCTCTCCCGTGTGCATTCTCAGACGGACATTGAGGTTTGACTTTTGGGAGAAAGTTTTCATACATATTTCACATACATAGCACCGCTCTCCAGTGTGGCTTCTCTGATGGACAATGAGGCCTGACTTTTGAGAGAAAGTTTTCCTACATTCTTTACATTCATAGGGCTTCTCTCCCGTGTGCGTTCTCTGATGGACAATGAGGCCTGACTTTTGAGAGAAAGTTTTCCTACATTCTTTACATTCATAGGGTTTCTCTCCCGTGTGCGTTCTCTGATGGAGAGTGAGAGTTGACTTCCAGGAGAATGTTTTTCTACATTCTCTACATTCATAGGGCTTCTCTCCCGTGTGCGTTCTCTGATGGAGAGTGAGAGTTGACTTCCAGGAGAAAGATTTTCTACATTCCTTACATTCAAACGGCCTCTCTCCTGTTTTCCTTTTCTGATGGACAATAATGCCGGACTTTTTGGAGACTGTTTTCCTACCATCTTTATATTCAAAAGGCTTCTCTCCCATGTGCCTTCTCTGATGGACAATGAGGCCTCCCTTTTGGGAGAAAGTTTTCCTACATTCTTTACATTCATAGGGTTTCTCTCCTGTGTGCCTTCTCTGATGGACAATGAGGACTGACTTTTGGGAGAAAGTTTTCCTACATTCTTTACATTCATAGGGTTTCTCTCCCGTGTGCCTTCTCTGATGGACAATGAGGCCTGACTTTTGGGAGAAAGTTTTCCTACAGTCTTTACATTCATAGGGCTTCTCTCCTGTGTGCCTCCTCTGATGGACAATGAGGACTGACTTTTGTGAGAAAGTTTTCCTGCAATCTTTACATTCATAGGGTTTCTCTCCTGTGTGCCTTCTCAGATGGACAGCGAGTTGTGACTTCCAGGAGAAAGTTTTCCAACACATTTCACATTCAAAGGGGCTCTGTCCAGTGTGCCTTCTCTGAGGCACATTTCTCTGAGGCACATCACTGAAGACTGACTTCTGAGAGAAAGTTTTCCCACAAGCTTTAGATTTTTCAAAGCGTTTCTCTCCTTTGTGACTTCTCTGGTGAAAAATGAAATTTGACCTCCACTTAGAAATTTTTCTATATTCACAGCATTTGCCCCCTGTGTGAGTCTTCTGACACTTAACAAGGACTGACTAACCCTTTGCACTCGAGGCTTTTTTCGCGTGGGCGAACCAGCCACTCGAGATGATTTCAGCTATATTAGGGAAGCGTTTTACAGGTACTTTGAAATCATGTTATACTCAAACAAACGTATACAAATAATAAAATTTCAACAATTTATTTATTTTTACATTGAATACAACAAAATCTATTAAATATTACACTCTGTAATTAGTTTTTGTGTGATTTTAGTCAAACAATCCCCAAGGTGCAGCCTCGGTTTGTCAGGACACGTATCACAATGCTAAGCTGAGACTAACTAATCTAAGCTAAGAATTGGCTGAGGATGTAGGCTGAGCTTGGTCCATGAAGTAATTGTGATAAGAATATCTTATCACACATCAGAAATAAACATATTGACTTTCAAACCGCTCGGGTGCCCTAGCTGCACCACTTGAGTGGACGCATTAAACTGCCGGGCGCCGCAGCGGCGCTCCTCGAGTGCAAAGGGTTAATATGAGAATTTGCTTATATTCTTTATATTCATAAGGGTTCGGTCCTGTTTGCTGTCTCTGATGTACACTGGGTGTTGACACACAGGGGAATGTTTTCTTATGCTCTTTACATTCAAACCATCTCTGACTTGCGAGATGTTTCTTGCAGGATTCACATGATTCATCAGGCGTCTCACCCATTTCAATGTCTGGACGCTTAGCGAGAAGAGACATTATATACAAAGTTTTAACACATCTAACTTCAGTGTTTTTCTCTACTGTATTTTCTGTGCTCTCATGCCAAGTAAGGGATAATTTCTTACTGGCATGTTCCCACATGGGACATACTCATGGGGATCAACCTCAAAACTTCTATAAAAAATGAACTGTGTTTGTTGCTCAAAAGTCGTCCGCCCGCTTGTTATAGGTGTCATTAATCTCCCCGGGAGGCATCTCTTGGACAAGCAGCCTAGCCTTTCGTGGGCTTCCCCATATTCCTTACATTTGTGGGGATCTCTTCCGGAAGAGCTCTCCTATGTCTAGAGATAATTACCTCCTTTTGAAGGCTTTCTCTTCTCTACTAAATCAAAAAGCTTGCTGCAAAGTCTAAACTATCTCATGAAGACTAGGATACTTAGGACTCACCCGGGATCTCCAGGTTAGAGGGAAGCTCTCAAGGCTGCCAGGGCAAAGCACCTCACACATGGTAAAGATCTCGAGCATCACTGCTGAATAATCGCCATGATTTAGGATGCTTCAAAATAGGATTTGAGCTCAAGATGAGTGTTCTTCCTAAGTCACTTACCTCATCAGCTGATGTTCTGCATCTAACCAGCACAACTTTACAGAGACGCCTGTACTGACCTCCTAGCTTGGTTTCCATCATGTCATGCAGAGTCTGGGCCTCTATAGTGAGATAAAAATAGTCCTATCCATAAACAGCTTAACATTTCTTGAGAAATACACACATAAGTTAATATTTATGACAGGAAAACAAGACTTTAAAAGTCAGTAAGTGGTTATCGACATAACACCTAGAAATGTTTCCCTCCCTGCTCATAAAACAAATTTCATTAATCAATTTTCTAACTTCAAATCAAGTTAACAAGAAAAAAAGATACTGTAAGTTTGTTTTACTGTTTTAATTCATGAGGAAATTTTGGTCAACCAACTTGTCTACTTTCTAGTCCTAGCTTTCAGCTTGTAGCTCTTCACAAAACACTTGTCTACTCTGTCCTTCCTCTGTATTTCTGTTTGTATTAAAGGAGTGTCTAATGCTGGCTCTTTTTGCTAACACAGCTTTTGATAAACGGCATAATTTTCTGCATCAGGTACTTACTGGATGTGGAGGAGGCCTCCACCTGTCATTATATTATGACACCACTTAGGGGAATGTTCACAGACAGCTATGAGTTTTGTCTAAAGGCACAAGACCTTTCCCACACCAGACAAAGACTGCTTTCTGCACTCTTCCTAATAAAACACTCTATAAAAGGGCTCCTCGGAACCTAAATACACGAAACTGTGGCTCCTCGTTTTGTCCACTTGTGTCCTGCTGATCTCAAATATTTAGGATGTGCAACCCACACTGTGCCACTATCTTTAGGAAGCCCTTTTCCAGATCCTTCTGAGACACAGATAATTCACGGAATCTAAAGACATTACACTTCACTGTTTGAGACTTCTAGTTACACTGTATCTGCAGTCCACGTTTCTCCTACTTTTTCTGTTTAAGAAACTGATTTCCACAAGAAAGTGAAACCCGCTAGTTTGAAGGTCCACTCCCAAAGCCCCAGCCCCATAACCTAATATTCATGGCGCTACCGGATTTGGGGCCCACCATCTATGTCTCCTCCCAGGTCACCACTCACTCCTCTCCCCAGTGAACAATTTGCCTGGATGGAGTCAGCATCCAACTGCTGATGCCGCCGGTCCCAAAGCTCGACCCGAGACCTCACGCTGGGAATTAACTCCCTCGCCCGTGTTCTCGGATCCCACCAGCTGTGAGTTCCTG
Organism: Scalopus aquaticus; assembly: GCA_004024925.1. Lineage (NCBI taxonomy): Eukaryota > Metazoa > Chordata > Mammalia > Eulipotyphla > Talpidae > Scalopus > Scalopus aquaticus. The sequence goes on from PVIJ01024716.1 coordinate 7,292, forward strand.
ATTCCCTAATTCCATCTGTAATAACAATAACTACCCTATTCTAGATACAATGCACATTTAAAGTCAAAGTGGAAAATATCTCAAACTTGGTTTCTATATGGAAATACAAGTCCCCTAAAAGTGCCATCAGAGCACATTTTCTAAAGTAACAGCCCATTTCCCCCCCTCATGAAAGTCAAACTCTGTCTGAGACTCTTCCGTCACTATTTGATAAATATATGGCCTTCATTTTTCTCTCAACAGGAAAGGAGCTCCATAAAACGAGCAGTTCCTGGATCTCTTATTATCCTGACATGGCAGAATTCACCAGCGTTGGACTTTTCTCAATTCAAGGTCAAAGATAAACAGATGTATAAATAAATGTCTCTAAAAAAATACTGGGAAATGGAGAATCCAGAGAGAGCGACTGACCAACATCCCAAGAGGCTTCGATTTACATTGGATTTTGGTTAGGTCTAAGGAATTTACCCCCATTAAGTGGGTAGGGTCTGGAGGCAAGAGGAGTTCCTACACGAGAGCCACGGCTGCACGTGGAATAACGAGCGTGTCGCCTGTGTGCAGACAGGGCCTCAGTCTGGGCCCGGGGAAAGCCTCGGGAGAAAAAGGCTCCGTGCGGCCAACATCGGCGGGCGCTCCTCCTGCGACTCCCCAGCCCAGGACACAGACTGACCTGAGAAGCTCTCGGTTGGAGGCTCTTCCACAGTCCACTGTTTCGCTCCTTGCTCCAGCCTCACAATCACCTCAGGCTTGGTGACGCAACGCCCTGTTGATGAGAAATAATGCTAACTTTGGACAAGCTACGGAAGGCTTGCTATCTTTGAAGAAAGACAGTGGAGCTTCCAGTGGTGCACCATGAGGGAAAAGGGCGAATCTCTTCTTGACGAGGTGGACGGTCACTCCTGGGGGTCCAGAATCTAAACAAGTTGTATTTGATTTTGGACACGCTGCACATTCACCAGGGAAGAGCACAGTCACCAGTGCTTGCTTGGGCAGTGACTGGGCACCTGCACTCACCCAGGGCCGCCAGGCTCCCGTAGGTCTCCAGCATCACGTCCCTGTACAGGGTCCTCTGGGCATCGTCCAGGTCCTGCCACTCCTCCCAGGTGAAGTTCACGGCCACGTCCTCGAAGGTCACCATCTCCTGGAATGACACCATCTTCTCACTCAACGCGTCAGCCTGAGTCAGAACTGGCATCTGGGAGTTCACACCTTTGTATTTTTTCTCTTATCTGTGGCATCATGCCACGTTCTCTATAGTGTGAGATAAAGATACAGTACAAGTATCCTACCTCTGATTAAATCATTAGTTGTCAAAGAATACTAGTTTCCCTTACAGATCTGCAATTATTTGTTTTGTTAAAAATAAAAGGGCAAATAAAACACTGTCCCTCACAAGTCTTTATAATCTGGTTTGGAAGATAAGCACAGAAAATCCCTGGAATAACAGGCTTCAGGAGTTCTCAAAAACATGGTCAATGCAGAGTGGGTAAAATAAGGGGAAAGCAGCCAACTTGAGCTACCGGGCTGCACTCGGCACTGACGACCCAGAGATGTCTGCAATTCCACATGATCCACATTGTTTGTGAACAGAGGCAAGCGCAGAGATCAAAGCGAGGAAGCCAAGAGCACTGGCCACGTGGCTGGACGTGCAAAGAGCCCCTCTGTCTAGGTTTGTGTTCCTGGCCTTGAGGCAGATGTCAGCAGTGCGTGTATTCAAGAAACAGGCTACGAAGATTTTTTTATATCTGACCTAATTCCAGGAAAAATAATCATATATTGGGCCTCCCTGGTGGCACAGGGTTTAGTCTCAGCTCTCTCATGCTGTGGCCTGAATTTAATCCCCAACCAGAGAGCTGACCCACAGGGCACAGTAGACCTCTCCTGTCTCTCCACTGCTCCCCTCAGCGGTGGAATTAAATAGATCTGCCTGTTCTGCTCCCCACTTGGTCTCTGGTGAATCCTCTCACTCCCTGCACCTCTGGCCTGCACCCAGGTTCTTCTACACACACACACACACACACACACACACACACACACACACACACTCTCTCTCTCTCTCTCTCTCTCTCTCTCTCACACTCACACACACAAAAAAGAGAGAAAAACAAAACTGGAAGAAATACAAATTTTAACTGATATAAAAAGAGTAATAGGCCATAATAATGAAGAAGGAATTTGTCCAAAGATTGTGCTAGCAAAAGGAAAGCCAGGATTAAGAGATCAATTAATACAGTCCATCACATTCATATTCCTATACAGACAATTCTTCAATTACCCACACAGGTATTTTCACTAAAAAAAAAAAGCCAATACAGGGTATTATTGGATAACAATTCTATGCGTGTGTCTTATTCACATGAACAGCAGCTTCACACTTGAAAATCCTTTAGGGCAAGAACACTCCATCCCCACAGCCAACAGCCGGGCCTAGAAGCATCGCCACGCAACTGAAGAGGGAAAAGCAGCAGGGCAGAGGAGCATAAACTATGTGACTCACACTGGGGAAACCAGAAACACTCGGAACACTCAGAAACACACAGAAACACTCAGCTTGTTCTTCCACAATATTTCAAATGAAAAAACTACTCTATCCAGATGCTGCTGTTTTTTTTCTTTTAAAGATTTTACTTATTTACATTTGCGCAGAAGAACATGCAATCAAAAGAAAAATAATACAGCGTCAACTACATTATTTAGGGTTGTACTTTCAAAAACAAGTAATACTGGCCTAAAAAATTCTGACAGTTTCAGGTTTAAATTGGGTGGTGGTCATCTATGTACACGAACCTTATCAAAAGAGCAGTCAAGCCCAGTCAAGGAAGGCAGAGTTAACATTTTTTTCACCTAAGAAATCATTTTCTTAATTCTTAATTTTATATTTTATCTCATATTAGTCTTTTTTTCTTAAAGACTTATTTATGCATATAAGATTAGGGGTGAAGTCCAGAGGTGTGGGGTGTGGGGATGAGAGGACTCAACAGAGACAGAGTGGGGAGCAGAACAGGCAGATTTCTAACAGGGCAGTCCCAATATAAAATGGGGTACCTGTCTTTGGGCACTCACCGGTGTGCTTAAAAGGAACTTATAAGACTCAACTGCAGATACACACAATAAAACTAATAAAAAGGCTTTATTTACAAAAATGGGAAGGTAAAAAGATAAAGAATAAATTGGTGAATGCGTCCTACCACTTCCGCTGAGCTGGAATCTCAATGGCGCACTGCAAAAAACTGGCGATCTACAACCAGGAGCAATGGCCCCCCAAAGATCACATGTCTGGTCTTTAAATACCAAAAGCCATTGCTTAACTCCACCCTCATGCCTCAGCATCCTTCCTTAGGTGATGCTGGCATTCTGGGATTCGTAGTCCCAGGTGTCTTGGGTCTCTCTTGCTTGAGGTGGCGGTGGGGTCCTGGCACATTCCCCTTTCCTGAGGACCACCCTCTTACAGACTGACTGAAATACACTGTTGACCGGAGCAGCCAGAGAGACAGGAGAAGATGCTGAACCCTGTGAGTCAGCTCCCAGGCCTGAATCAAACTCAAGCTGCAGTGGCTACCAACAGCTTCATAGTGCTGAGACTTAACCCCTTCGCCACTAGGGGGGCCCTTATTTTAGTCTTTTATTGGGTAAAATTAGAAATGAAATTATAGAACGTGTACCACCTAGGATGTTATACAGAATGTTAGCATTCTCAAACAATAATTACAAATTTCTTGACACATCCATCATGTCTCGGTAGTCTAAATCCCCAAGTACAATGTTTATTTGTAACAAATTATATGGGGTGAATCATATAATGCAAATGGCAGCAGCTCAAAAGAAAAAGACAGTGTTTTAAGTTTTTCAAATCACAAATGAGTCTTCACATCAGGCATGGGATGTAACTGTGCTCTCATCCCACTGAGGACCCCTGTGTGGGCGGTCTACTTCATCCGTTTTTAATAAATAGGATCAATGACCATTCCCAAGAAGATTGTGAAAATACACAGGACACACGAATTGTTTAATTTACGTGCCCCACAGAAAGCAATCATGAGGCATGATTAAGGTAAGATCTGAAAAATGAGTATGTCCTAAGTTGATGTGGCTCCTGAAAGAAGAAACTTGTGTTTGGGTAAAACTGTGGCAAGTCACGTGACCCTGGCAAGTCACTGGGGTCATCAAATCCCTTTTCCCCACTGCTCTTGGAGCCAGAGATGCCCTGACTAAATCACACCCAACCTCAGAGACCATCGAGTAGAGAGCGGGTCAGGGCGTCTTTGCCTATCAGTGTGGCTGGTGCAGACCATGTTTGGGGCAGACGAGATCATGGAAACAGCGAGGACGGTGAGCGTGCGCTCAGGCGGGAAAAGCACCAATCCCCAGGGGTGACACATCACCCCTGCACCCGACCACACCCTTAGAGACCTCTGAGGAGGGATATTTGGTGTCCCCCAGCGCCCCCTGTCACAGTCCGCCACAGCGCTGGGGGAGGCGCTAGCACCCCAGTGTCCCTCACTCTGGCAGAGGCGCCCACAGGGACGCGACCAAGCACA
>PVIJ01024717.1:0-11825 GCA_004024925.1 Scalopus aquaticus
GGCAGCGGCGACGCGAGTTCGACGCCCGGCCGGGGAGAATCCCACATGGTGTGGCAGACCTCTCCTGCCTCGCCCGCTGCTCCCCTCAGCAGTGTATTTCTGATCTGCCTGTTCTGCTCCCCACTCTGTCTCTGGTGAACCCTCTCGCCGCCCCACAGCTCTGGCTTGTACCCCAGCTTGTATGTATAAATAAAAAAAATAAATCTTTAAAAAAAAAATTATTGGATAAGGTTCTGATAGGTGTTCCTAGTCACAAGAGGTTTTAGGAGATAAAGTCACAGGTGATAAAAAGTACAACATAAAGTTCACAGAGTTCAAATTTAAGGTTTGTTTCCAAAGACAAGTCATCTGTAGTCTTAGTGAGTTTGCCCTTAGTAAATTAGTCTACCTATTTCATCTATGATATATTATCTAAATTTTTTAAAAGACTTCAAGCACCCTTAGTACTGAGTAAGAGTGTTGCATGTCTGCTAGATACTCTGATTGAACAAGAAGAACTTATGGACACAAACTGGTAGAGTGGAAAGCAAATTTAATAAACAGATTATCTGGTTGATGATTTAACCACTTATTAGTTTGGAGACTGTGGACAGGTTACTCAGTGTGTCTCACTTTTCTCAGCTATATATGGAATAACAATATCATTTACCTAAAGGCACTGTAGTAAGTATTGAATAACTATATACACACAATTAATAATATTTCACTATATATACTTTTGTATGTTTTCTATAAAAAATTGTGTGTGTGTGTGTGTGTGTGTGTGTGTGTGTGTGTGTGTGTGTGTGTATGTGTGTGTAAAGATGTGACTTCCCAAAGGAGTCTTAAACAGAGTTTTGGGGAAGTAAAGGTCTAAGAAATTCTGTTGTCAAATTAAGTAAATGTACAGAATCCATTTAAAGCATGGCTGTAAATCCAGAAAGATATATAAAATACATGAGGATTATCTTAAACAGGATGAAGAAGGAGCAAAGTTCAACTTACTTTTGAAGAAAAGGAATGTTAAAAAACAGCAGTTTCTATGGCTCCAACTGGTACTTCCCTAATGTTCAAACACCTCATGTTAACCTTAGCTGAGCATCAGACCCATAAAGATACCTGGATATACTGGATGTCCTCATTAGTCCAGAGATGAATTCATCTTTTCCATCACCTCCTCCTTCAAAATTCCTCCCTTGTTTACCTTCAATTGACACTACCATATTACCAGGTGCACAAACTCCCATCCTTCCTTCATTCATCTCCTTAGTCAATAAAGTGTAAGTCCTGTTCACTCTACCTCTTCCATTTCTCTCAGACACATCCAGCCCATACCCTTCTATTGACTTATACAAAGGTCATTTCATTTACCTGCTTACAGTCTTCCAATGACTCTAATTTGCCTATAAGTAGAAGTTCAAACTCCTTAGTACAGCATATGTGGTTCTTACAGTACCCGAGATGGGCATAGTGGATACTTACTGGGGCCCATATTATGCTAGATTATAGTGTTCCCCCTAGAATTTTTTTTCTTCTCAGTCTAGGTCAGGGAAAAAAAATGACAAGAGGAAGAGCACCTCACCAATCATATTGCTCCCACTGAGTAAGATCATTAAATTTCTCTCTTTCACACAACATACCATGAATTTTTCACAACTCTGAACATTCGAACATGTTATTTCCTCTCTCTAGCTAGCAGGGTCCCACTCATCCATCAAGATTCAGCTCAAATGTCATCTGTTTTATGCAGCTTTCTGAAACTTCCCAAAGCAAAGCTTATTTCTCTCCACTGTGTTCCCACAGCATTTTATACCTCTCATGATATAGATTTTTTATTTAAAATCTCAATAGCTAGGATCTCCAGGGCTAAACATAATTCACAAGATGTACATAATGTCTACTGAACAATTGAATCTAGAGGTGTCTAAAATGACAGTTCCATCAGAAGCAGGGAACAAAATAAATCTATCAATTAAAATAATTCCTTAAAGACAGATAGATAGAAATCTGTTAAGCAGAAAAGGATTCCCAGAAAATATGGCTGGCAACAAAACAAAGTTAAAAATGAGCTGGAAAGTCTCAGAAGAAAAGTAATTTATATTCCAAATCATCATTTACTTGTAAGTCTAACCTTAAGAACATTTTAGCTGAAGGAGTATATTCAGATTTGCAAGGGAAAATCTAAGATTTTTATTTTCAGGTACAGACCAAGTAATACACCAACCACCCATTTCCCCGGACACTTTTTAGTCCCCAATCTTGTCCACAAAATGTGTTATTATCACTCTTTCCATGCTTTCTGAATCTCCCGTCTCTACCACATTCATGGGCAAAATTGGGTGATAGTGACTTGTTGGCACTGACACATAACTAGGATGGAAAAAAAGAAGGGGCCAGTCTCTAGTGGCCCAGCCAGCTGAGGACATTTCCACAACTAAGCGGGGATACTGGGAGCACAATTATGTTCATGACTTCAGCCAGAGTTCACTTTCCCCACCACCAAATTTTAACTCCCAGCATGTCAAATAATTGCAGTGTTTTGTTTCTCCTTCTCTTACTTCAGTCTACTTGAGTTTACCTGCTTGAAAGTGGACACCATTACATCCACAAGCACTCTGTGCTACCATAAGGAGAGCTTTTATGCCTCAAGGCCCAAATAAACATCAATAATATTTATGCCAGATATTTTCATAGAACCATTCTGTAGTCTAGTACCTGTCCTAAGGCTCTGCGAGTGACCACAAAGACAGCTAATTCTAACATATGGCCTCAAAATTCTTCACACCCTCTGACCGAGAGACGGGATCTATATTTCTCCCTCTTGAATCTAAGCTCTGCCACTGTGCCACCTTTTGGGCTCAGACATTTTTAAAAGGCCAATTTCTGTTCTCCATTTCTCAGGACACTAACTCCAAGAACATTATCACCGTGCCCCTAGGGAGCCCAGTAGCTCAGGTAAAGAGGAACCAGACCCCAGCTCACAGCACTGATGGATTCTCAAGCTGACACCCAGTATCAGCTGGCCAGCTGAGATTATTTGCTTAAACAGACTTTAGTTGGGCTTCAGAACCTTCTCTGAGGCTTGTCTGTACTTCCTTGCAAAATCTAGTCATAGCAAGAATCCTACTAAGTCCATTTAACCAGAACCCCCAACTTCACCCTTGATATCTGATCAGGTTCCTCATCCATCACCACCCTCCCGGTCTGGTCACCTGGTCTCTTTTGAACAAGAATAACGTATTACGTAATTACATATTATGTAACTTACGAATTACGTAAATTAGGCCAGAACCCCTCTTAGCCCTGATTTCTCCTCTTATTAAAGTTCCATCTACTGCCCCTGTACCCTAGTCATTGGCTATAAATTACATTTGTCCAAACTGGGACAAATTCTGAGGAGTAGAATTTATTTTCTCTCTCCCACTGTAAAGTCCATCGCAATGGTCCCTAGACTTACTGCAACAATCCTAATAGTCTGCCTACCACCTTTGACAGGTGTCATTGAATATTCTGAATATTTTTTTCCTTTAACACAGCCAATATAAATGAATTATTTTGAAAGTAAATCCTTGAGATCCCAAGCAAGCTTCCCCAAAGTACACTGCGTGGAACAAAGATAAGTTGTATTTGTATACATGATCCAACTTAAATAATTCTCAACTCGAGGCAAACCCACCATGGATTTTAAAGCAAATTCAAGGAATCATATTATTTAATCCCTAAATAGTTCAAAAAGTGTCTTAAGAAGTTGGCGAGTCTTTTAAAAATATTGCAATATCATTTTCAAGTCTAAATAGAAAATGACAATAAGCCCCAATATTGTTACAGGGCAGGAAGGGCAATAAAACTGGCCAAGGACACTGCCCAAATAGTTTACTGGTCACTGAGTTCTCCACCCGCGCACAACTGCAAGACTACTCAGGCTCAGAGAACAACAACAGTGGGATTTATTTAATATACCAGGAAAAAACAAAGAGTCACTGAGGCCAAAAATGGCCACTTACCTGACCCAAAGCAGTGTCCTGTCTTTTTAAGTTCCAAACAAAAAGCAGTCAAGACAGCTTCTTCCTGCCACTGAGGACGCAGAGTTCCTCTCCCAAACAATCGGCCACATGCCCAAGATGGCGCCTTCCTGCCCGGAGCACGGAGCAACCAGACTACAGACTGGGTTCCAACTCACAAAAACAACAGAAGACACAAGAGATGCTCCCACACCTGCCAAGATGCCCCAAAGCAGCACCAGACAAGCAACACGCAAAACAGCAGCTGCAGCAGCTAAACGCCCCGACAAACGGCCACACTCACGCATTTTAGCAAGGCGCTGGGCTCCGGGTCTTCTTCTCTTCTCAGCTGTAACAGCAGCAAAACTAGGAACAGTTTCTTTCGCTCAGTTACTTGCAAAGCCTTCAAACTTTTCCTCTTGAAGATTGGCACTGAGAGGGCCAAAATCGTTGACCCCAAAGTCACTGAAAGTTCAAATGCTCAATTCTCCAACGCTGAATCCTTGTCAGGACAGGAAGACACCAGCAGCACAGGTTTTCCATGATCTGAGCAGAATGGTCAAAAGGAAAGAAGTAGTTCTGGAGCTCTCGGTGGCTTTTTAGGCTTTTAATGGTCATTTGTGTGAGGCAGCCAGGTACAGGGCGGTGGGGGGTCGGGGGGTTCCTGGCAGGCCTCCTGGCCCCCAGCAAATCTTCACTCTCTCTGGGCTCTCTGGCCTTCTCTAGTGGTCTCTCTACTACGCCCCGAATGGTCTACTCCACGCTCTGTTTGCTCCTGCTGCCACTGCTGCTGCTGCTGCTGCCACTTCCGGATGCTTCTCCTGCTGCTTCTTATAAGCTCTGGGCTCTGGGCTCAGGTGCACCCACTCACGCATGCCCACACCCTGCTTCAGGTGCCCGCCATCAGGCATGCATGTAGGACTGCAGAAGTCTATAATTGAAGGGAGGGCGGGGGAAAACCTGATGACTCCTTCGTTTACCCTACAAACCTCAAAAGCTAAATCCAGAACTCTGAACCCTGGGGACTGCTTTTGCAGTCCCTTATATTTCTTATCAGAGTCTCCACCCCTAAATGTAATAGTTATTAGCATTTTCCCTGGGGCTATCTCTCCTCACCAGCAACCCCCTCCAGGGATACCACCTTTAACAGTCTTTGACTTCAGCCACCAGTTCCTGTATTACCAAATATTATATAGTATTCAACTTCCCCAACTCCCATTTGTGTTTTATTTCAGTGCCTTTGTTAGAGTCAGGATCCACACGGAGCATTTACTTTGTTTCATTGTTTATGAGTCACTTAAAAACCTACAGATTCTCCCTCTCATTTTATTTTTCCTTTGTATTTCATTTATTGGGGAATCCTGCTGGGGCCCTGCCGTTTCTCACAACCTGGATATTGCCGACTGTCCTCTGTAGTTTTGTTTAAGAAGTTCTGTTCCTGTATTCAAGGAAATGTATCTAGAAGCTTGGCGGATTTTGATTAGATTTTTTATTAATCTGTTTTGCAGAAATTCATGCTTTGAGGATTTTTTTCAAATCTTAGGTTTGGTTTGGGTCCTGCAAGTTACAATATCTGTTTGTCTTATTATGGTCTTACTACTGAGAGTTTGCCCTGCTCAAAGTTGGCATTGGGGCAAGCTGATTACAGAACAACTACCTGGGTCCATGACAGCAGAGCAGGCTCATTAGCAGGGATCAGACCTCCTGCCAAGTAACTCCAACTTCTACTTTGCCTTATTACAAAACAAAGAACATGATCCATTTTACATAGAGTACGCAAAGTATGAAGAAAAATATTTGTCTTCAAAAAGATAAATTCTAGTGAGAAACAAACGTTACTTTCATAGAACAATGTGGCAACTGCAATTACAAAGACAAACCATGTTAGGGGAACACCTGACTGGTATTATTTATCTTTTGACAGTGAGTGAAACTTTCCCTGGATCATGAACAGGGGGCTGGACAGAGTGGTGACTGTGAACAGGACTCTAACACAAGCTACTGTCTGTTTTCAAATCTCAGCTATCCCAGTTCATGTCACCTAATCTCTCTCTGCCTCACTTCCTTTATAAAATAGGAATAATAAGGGCCTCCCTGGTGGTGCAAGGGGTTAAGTCTCAGCACTATGAAGCTACCTACAGCCTCAGCAGCACGAGTTTGATCTCCAGCCAGGGAGATTCCCACATGGCACAGCAGACCTCTCCTGTCATGCCCACTGCTCCCCTCAGCAGTGTATTTCAGTAGATCCACCTGTTCTGCTCCCTACTCTGTCTCTGGTGAATCCTCTCACCACCCCCACACCTCTGGCCTGCACCCCAACTCTTGTATGCATAAATAAATAAATCCTATAAAAATAAATAAAGTAAGATAATAAGATAACTACAATAGATTAATGTAACAATTAGCAAAATTAATGCATGTTAAGATGATTAAGTGCCTAGACACATTAGATATTTGCTCTTTGGAAGCTCCCATGAAAGCATACAGATCTAATAAAGTGTTTTAAATCTCCGTTGAGATGTTAAGAAAACTTGAACAATACCAGTGTCTTCCTAGTTGGGAAAGTCTTCATCTTTTCTGCAAAAACATGAGTCCAGTGTAGATATTCCTAATCTATAACAGAATATCTATACACAAAGCCAACGCAATCCATAGGCCAAGTAAGAAGTTGCCTATTTAAGATTTTTTTTTAGATCTTCCAACCCACTCCAACAACTCTTCCCACAGGGCCTTTGGAAATGCCTTTGGGTTAAGAATTTTAGGAAACATGCTCTCATGCGGCTGGAAAAGGGTAAACGCCTACATCATTACCTGGCAGAGATTCATTTTTCAGATTAGTCATTCCTCAATCCACGAGACCTTCATTGAGTAATCACATACAGAGTCATTCTGATGGGAGGGGAGGCAGCCACCAGATGAGATTTATGTGGGGTGACAGGTAAAATGCTATAGCTACCCAGTAAGTAGATTGGACCAAGTCTCAAACTGTGAACATGCTATGTCTTCAAGGGCGACCCATTATGTAGCCGGCCTCTGTGTAAAGCTCATAAACTTTCTTTAGCAAAAACCATACTCAGGAACGCACCTGAAAGGATCTAATGCAAATTAGTTACATTGGGGTTTTATGTCTACTTTTAAATTCTAAAGTAAAGGGGTTGCTGAAAGAAACTTCAAACATTGTAGCAGAGGTAGGTCTATTTTCAACAGGAAGTCTTTCTAATGCCTCTGGTGATACAGGCTGTGGTATCTGAAGGTTTTCAAACAAGTTTTAGAAATCAGCACCCTGGTGAGACGGGCATTACCTGGGCATTTAACCACTTAAGAAAAATCACCACTTAAGAAAAATCTCCAAACTTGAAAACAGACGAACAGCACAAGCAAACGCCAGCCATGTCTATCTGCATTAGGAAGCTTCAGCTCTGTGATCTCACCAGCAGTCCAAAGGCTGACAATGAGCTCTCATCATTCTGTTGTTTTGGGTTTCTCATATGTCAAGTAACTCCACTAAAGTAAAATCATGTTTTAAATTTAGAGAGATCAAGAAAAAAAAAGATTTAATCTACTTTAGTCTCCCTAATTGAGGAAGGCAGTTCCAATGGGGAATTAAAAGTAAAGTAAGCCACGTTTGGACATAAAAGTTCTTTTCTACCTGCTTTGTAGTCTAGATCATAAAATTGCCTTAGAGTGTGTTGATAGTGTCTGATTTGATTTTTTAACCTGGGTTAAACATATTTTTTCCCAATACAATTTTAAAATATTGTAAAATTTCCATAGCCAAGTTTGAATTTATTACCTATATATGGGGGGAGGAGGAGGAATTTATAATACCAGTCATGCTGCCTAGCATTCCTGAAATTATTGTAATGGTAGTCATTCAAATGGGGGTAGTTACTTCCACATGGACGTCTTCACTTAATACTTTTTTTCTTGTCTTTCAACAAGAAGATAATTTTTATAATCGATAGCTACCTTGGACTAGCTATGTATTTCATTTAAGCATTTTTTTTAAAAGAGTAGGACTTCTTCAGTTCCTGGAAGAGGCATGTTCTGAAGTTATGTTGAAAAATATAATTGATTTTTCTTTTTGCTTTTAAGTATCTAAAATACTGATGAAGAGACAGTGATATACTTGTAGAAGATCATTTTCAGCACCTCTCATTTACAAAATAATCTCCAATTGTAATCACATAATGAAACAACATGATCAGAGAAGAAACGTAAATGGTGAAATTTTTTTTCCTGGAGATCTACTGATTGTATTATAACTTTCATATTTGTTTAGAGACTAGATCTTAACAACAAAAATTGAAATAATTATATGATATTAGAGAGGCACTAGCTAACACTATTAATTTGCCATATATAAGTTATCAAATCAATACCTGTGCACCTTAAACCTAGACAATGTTTTTTCAAAATAAAAGTACATTAAAAAATTAAAATTTAGGGCCTCCCTGGTGGTGCAACGGGTTAAGTGCAGCACTATTAAGCTATGCAGAGCCTCTGCAGCACGAGTTCAATACCTGGCCCTGGGATGCCTGCTGCTCCTCTTAGCAGTGTCGATCCGCCTGTTCTGCTCCCCACTCTGTCTCTGGTGAATCCTGCACCACCCCACACCTCTGGCCTACACCCCAGCTTGTATGCATAAACAAATAAATCTTTTTTAAAAATTAAAATGTACCCCAAAAAAGGGCAGATTGCTATGAGTATGAAAGGATAGCAGCAATGCTTCACCACATCAAAGCTGGGTGAGAGTGACCCATCAGAAATACTATCTACTGTGCCAAGTTTATCAATGAATTTACAACATAACTTAAATGGCTGGTCAGAAACAATAAAAAATGAAGGAAAAATTCCATTTTGATTCATCTATTAAAAAAGAAGTAACCATTAAGCAATCAAAAAAGATAAACTCATGCCATTCACAGCACCATGGATGGAACTTAAAGGGATTATGCTCAGTGAAATAAGCCAGAAGGAAAAAGAAAAATATCGGATGGAAGTATGTCAGGGAACCAAATAAGGGGTCAGGGGGAAAAAATAACAAAAATAATATATTTTTTTAAAAATTAGCATGCAATAGATCAGAGACATTCTGCAAGGGAGGGAGAGGTAGGAGCATCAAAACAGGGGAGGAAAGAGCACAAGGGACTATGGTGATGGTTCAAGGGTGAGTTGGTGGTGGAAATTTTACAGGGAATACACCTGAAAGGAGAAAGCATACAAGGATACATTTCACAAAAATAAACAATGATGTAAAATATAAATGAATAAATAAATATAAAAAATAAGTAATCATTAAACTGGCAGTAAATGAAGAGGTGTTGCTACATTAATAATAACACTAGTCAACAAATTTTTACAAAAGTAATACAACTGAAATAAAATTAGCCATTTCCTATCAATTTGTATGTGCTCAACACAAATATGACAGTCAAATTCTAATTTTGGCTCTAGTGTTTTTGTAATCTGCAATAAATCAATGTTTACATCACAAAATGCATGCCAATAGTAATAGGCCTATGGTTAATACCTGTAAAAAATCAAGTCATAGACTACTTCTTAGATTTCTTCGCTTGTCTCTTGTACAGCTGTTCAGGAGTATCTCTGGGGAGTGCCCAGCAGTAGTCAGCCAGCATTATAGTGGACCATTTTCCCTGGTATCTTTGTTCCATTGATGCGATATCTTGATGAAAACATTCGCCATGTCAGATGCCCCCCAAAACATGGCGGGGAACAGACGCTAGGATCAGGCTCTCCCACAAAAAATCGAATTATGGAGAAAAATATCCCTAACTTTGAGAGGTGACTCGAAGAGAACCGGATACCCTATGCAATACAATCAACCCCGGGGGTGCTTTAGACTTAAAAATAAACCGAAGAGTTGGAGTAAAGAGAAGAGAAAAGACATCGGACTCCACACAAAGGAGCAGCAGAAAGGAGAGGTGGGCGAACCGGCTTCCCCTGAGAGCCACTGAATACAAGGTTAGAAACTGCGGGCTGTCTACAAGAAACACATTTCATTGAGAAAGATAAACAGATTAATAGTTAAAGGATGGAAAACAATCCTACAAGCAAATGGACCAAGAAGGAAGGCAGGAACAGCTATACTTATATCAGATAAAATAGACTTCAAACTTAAGAAGGTAAAAAAAGACAAAGCTGGCCACTACATCATGATAAAGGGGACAATAAAACAGGAGGATATAACAATCATCAACATATACTCTCCAAATTAAGGAGCACCAAAATATATCAGACAATTATTATCATCCCTGAAAACAGACATTAAAGAAAATACATACACAGTATGTCCGTTGTGATTTCTCCTTTTTCATTTATGATCCTATTTATTTGTGTTTTCTCTCGTTTTTTCTTTGTAAGCGTAGCTAGTGATTTGTCTATTTTGTTTATTTTTTCAAAGAACCAGCTTCTGGTTTTGTTAATCTTCTGGATTGTTTTTTTTTTATTTCCATTTCATTTAGTTCTGCTTTTATTTTTATTATTTTCTTTCTTAAACTGTCTTTTGGGGCTTTTTGTTGTTCATTTTCTAGTTCTTGGAGACTTCAACACCACATTTTCTCTATTGGACAGATCAAGAAGGCAAAAAGTAACCAAGGACATTAAAGCTCTAAATAAGGACCTAGACCACATGGGATTAACAGATATCTATCGATAACTTCACCCCCCAAAAATTGAATACACATTTTTCTCAAGTGCGCATGGAACATACTCCAGGATCGATCATATATCAGGCCACAAAACAAACTCAACAGATACACTAAGATCAAAATCGTACCAGCCTTCTTCTCTGATCATAAAGGAGTCAATCTGGAAATAAATCATAAAAAGGAAAAAAGAAACCTCCTTACATCATGGAGACAGAAACCCACATTACTGGAAAACCAATGGATCAACGAAGAGATCAAAGAAGAAATTAAAAAATACCTAGAACTGAATGACAATGAGGACACAACTTTCCAGAACGTCTGGGACACAGCAAAAGCCGTAATAAGAGGAAAATATATAGCATTACAAGCTCACATCAAGAAACAAGAAACAACCCAAAGAAACAATTTAATCTCACATCTCAAAGAACTAGAAAATGAACAACAAAAAAACCCAAAAGACAGTTTAAGAAAGAAAATAATAAAAATCAAAGCAGAACTAAATGAAATGGAAATAAAAAAAAACAATCCAGAAGATTAACGAAACCAGAAGCTGGTTCTTTGAAAAAATAAACAAAATAGACAAACCACTAGGCAGGCTTACAAAGAAAAAATGAGAGAAAACACAAATAAATAGGATCATAAATGAAAAAGGAGAAATCACAACGGACACAGCAAAAATCAAAAAAATAATCAAAGATTACTATAAACAGCTATACGGAAACAAGTATAACAACCTAGAGGATATGGACAAATTCCTGAAACTATACAATCACCCAAAACTAGACAAAGAAGATATAGAACACCTAAACAGACCAATCACAAGTAGTGAAATTGAAACAGTAATTAAAAACCTCCCCAAAAACAAAAGCCCGGGACCAGATGGTTTCACAAACGAATTCTACCAAACATTCAAAAACGAAATAGTCCCTATATTACACAAACTCTTTCAAAAAATCAAGAAGGAAGGAGTACTATCAAACACATTCTATGAAGCAAATATTACTCTAATACCAAAACCAGACAAAGACAATACAAAAAAAGAAAACTACAGACCAATCTCCCTAATGAATACTGATGCAAAAATATTCAACAAAATCTTGGCCAATAGGATCCAACAATGCATCCATAAGATAATACACCACAACCAAGTAGGATATATTCCAGGGACACAAGA
>PVIJ01024718.1:0-11824 GCA_004024925.1 Scalopus aquaticus
AGTAGTTGGTTGGAAGCATTTTTAAGGAGGAAGAAAGGGGAACACAAGGTGGAAAAACCTGCACTAAATAAAGAACATCTAGGATGTGTACCAGGTTTTGTTTATGTATTAGTATAAAAATGTGTGAATATATACATATCCAATATGGAAAGAGAAGTCAATAGAAATTTAGAGTATATGAAATAATGTCAATAAAGATGAAATTTTATTAAAGACGGTGTTCTAAAAACAATTGCATGAAGGAGAAAGTTGAATGAAAATCTAAAGATATTAAAATTATAAAATCATAATTTGAAAATTGAAAAATATAAAAGAAGGCTTTTTAAAATTGGAAGAAGCATGATGTTATAACTTCATGTAATATTAAGATAGTCCTATAACTGCTCAATACTTTCTTCTAAAAACCAGTTTTAACAAAAAGCAATGGAGAAAACACAATGGGATTGATAGATTTCCCTTATAAAATTATAAACTGATAATTTCCTAAGAACACATTTATACATACATAAAAGAACTGAGTGACAAATTGCAAAATTGTTGCAAACAAATTGTGTACCTTGTTTTAAAGAATGCAATGAAAGAACCAGTAGAATCTGATCCTACTATACTAATGTAAAGGTCTTGCACAGACAATAATAGAGAAGGCAAATGGCTAACTCACAATATATTCACCTTCACAGAGAGTAAAATAATAACAAGGTAAAGCTCTTTAGCACACCCTTTTTAGCTATCATATAAAAAGTATTTTACTCAGAGTGATAGAAAATACTGTATGTGTCTTCCATCTAGTAAGTGTTGCATTGTTTTATTTGCAATAAACAGTCCTTGATTGTTCTTAGCCAATATAGAAACTAAGTTGAATATACTCCATCTTAAAAATAAGAAAGAAACACTCTAATTTCAGTGGATATCCTGCCTACCACTCTATTTTCCAACTCCTCTTAACTATAAACTCCTTGGATACATTCTACTTTAATCGGTGCATTTTCAAACTCCACCAAACTTTATTTCTGTCTAACTTCCTAATGATCATTTTACACGTCAACAATGATCCCTGTGATGCTGAGCTCAACATTCACATCTCATTTTAGCATCCTAAGTGAACAGTTAATCAAGGAAACAAGCTAACACACTCTCTTGCCTGTGGATTAATTGGATTTACTCAGGTCACCACAGGTAAATGTTTTTGGCCACATTCTCTTTGACCCTGTCGTCCAGGATCATGACTCACTGTGATGAGATTTCTGGGAGGAAGGTCTCTGTGTGGATGATTGAAATTCTCATTGGGTAGTAGGTGATGGAAGCTGAAGCAACACGACTTAATACCTAAATAAACAAGAACAGAACAAAGCTGTGCTCAGTCCACCCCAAGGTCACACACACACTGAGAGACTGACAATGAAGATATATTTACAGTTTCCTATTTTGCTCATTAGGCATATTTTCCTCTTGTTATTCTATCCTCTGAGTACATGATTGTCTTTTGGGACACTGGTCAAAATAGAAGGGAAAATTTTCTTATGATTATCTGTTCCCAAGAGATAGCTTGGATTTCAAATGACTCCAATTTTGTTGTTCTATGTTTCTATTTTTTTCTCTTTGAACTCCCTTCCCTTCCAGAGGTCTAAGGCTATTACGACCATATCTCATCGCAGCCTTTTACTTTTATACAATAGTCAGAGCAAAGATCCTGTTAGGATTTGTTTCTTTGCATCTTCAAAGTACTGTATTCTGGTCAGAATATGACCCCTGACATCGCCAGAAAAGTTGCTACCTACTTTTTAAGAAGGGAGGAGATTTGTTCCTTTGTATAAAATGAAAGCAATACATTCTTATGCTCCATGACACATTTGTCGTAACAATTAGGTTTTACATGGTCATATAACAAGGTAAGAGATGTTATTTTTTCCTTTTTATAACATACTTGTTACTTATAAGGGATGAATTTGGATATTTTACGCACTATAACTTGAGCTTAATACCTTGTATGAATTTTCTGATTTCACATATGAAAAAGTCCATTCAGTGAAGCAGAACCATTGTGAACTCCATTCTTCACTGCAAAATTGATTCTCAGAGAGTTTTAATGATCTGTTAAATATACATCGGTATATAAACATATGCTCATGTACATATACGTGATATGGAAAGAGAAGTCTTAATAGAAATTATTGACAATGAATGTTGGTAAGAATGAAATTATGTTAAGGATATTTATTCAAAACAATGGTATGAACCAAAGAATGAAAATCTAAAATTAACTGAGGTAAAAATGTATAATACCAAACTAGTGACATGAACATGAGTCCATGATTCAATATTAAATTGCCAAAAACTTACAAATAAAAGGATTTTTGTAATAGCGGAAGAAGCACTATGTTATAATTTCATGTAACAAAAAGATATTGTTGTGATGGTTCTGTACTTTCTCTAAAAAATAAAATTAATGAAAAAAAGCAAAGAAAACTGAACATGACTGAGATTGATACTTCGCCAAGAATATATTTATACATGCATAAAAGAACTAAATGAGAAACAGTGAAGTTGGTACGAACAACTCCTGTACCTTATTTGAAAGAACACAATGAAAGCAGAAACAGAAATACTCTAATCCCTCTATAAAATAGCAAGAAAGAAAATGGTTCACAAACTTAGAAATATATCTATCCTCATAGACAATGAAATCATTTCAAAGAAAAGCTCTTTAGCATATTTTAACTAAAGTTTTTTTCTTTCCTTTTTTTTTTTTGTGTGTGAATACTCAAAGTGATAGAAGACATTGGCTGTA
Organism: Scalopus aquaticus; assembly: GCA_004024925.1. Lineage (NCBI taxonomy): Eukaryota > Metazoa > Chordata > Mammalia > Eulipotyphla > Talpidae > Scalopus > Scalopus aquaticus. Next base: position 2,789 of record PVIJ01024718.1, read on the forward strand.
TCTCCCATGAACTAGTGTTGCATGGTAATATTTGCAGCTAAGGTATTTTTTGGTCTAGATTGCTTTTACCCAATTTGAAAACATAATTGAATCTACACCATTTTAAAAATAAAGGCCGCCAAATTTACAGCTGCCAGAACTCTGAAGGACTCCTATGATGTAGCTAATAAAACACTCCACAAGAACACCCTTCTGGCTCAAGGACTGTGAAAAAGGTTGGGAGAAGGGAAGAAGGAGGTCACTGCAAGACAGAGGGCCTGGGAGGAATCCACGGGTCACCTGTCAACTTTTATTATCTAACTTCTGCCTCAGACTTGCAAGCCTCAGTCATGAAGTCACACATAGCAGCATCTACTGCCACACACATATCTATCTGAGAGAAAAAAAAATCTGAGAAAAAGACCTTATGGTTCAGAGTATGGAGACAAATTCTTTTTTTTTCTCTCCCCCTGTTCTCTAGCAGTTTCACAGTGGGTACAAACTTTCAGTTGTGAGACTGGTAAATTCTGGGAATTTGACTTGCAGCATGGTGACTAGAGTAGCAGTGCTGTGGTATACAGTTGAAAATTGCTGCAGGAGTAGATCTTGAATGTTGTCTCACACACAAAAAATGGCAACTATGTGAGATAATGGAGGTGTTAAGTCCATTAATGTGGTAATGTGGTAATCATCTTAGAAAAGGAGCTCTGCAGCTGCTGGTTTGGTGGGCATGGGCACCCCCTTGGTGATTGCAATAATTTAATCATTGCAAAAGATAAAGTGCTTAGAGGGTACAGTAACTCAGATTATTTTTAGGATTGTAAGGGAAAGAAAAAAGAACATATTGGCATCTTCCCCACATTTGTTTAAAAGCAGATACTGTAGTGGAACATCTATGAGAAGGTGAACACACAGAAAGTGAATATAAACCTGAATAAATTATGAGATCATCTAGAAAATAAAACAAATTAGTTAGCCACATGATTTTTCTTTTGTGAAGAATGGAGGGTCTGAATATACTCCTGTGACGTTTTGAATTCTAAAAAACTATAAAACCAAGGAAAATCTGCAGTTACAAGATGGATTTTCAATGTGATTTCTTACTATGTGCATTTACACCCAATACTTTTCCTTTGCATACTTTATTCGTAGGAAATAATTGTAAATTTTTCATGCCAAGACAAAACAAAACAAAACAAACAAAACAAAACAAACCCTATTGCTGTAATTAGACTTGTGGAATGAGTGGATGGAATTAGAACAGGGCAAGTTAAACCAGAATTTTAGTAAGGGTATACACAGGAACATTGCTTTACCATAGACAAGTAAAATTTTTTTTCTATCAGTCTTTTAATCACCATTATTCTATTTCTTCTTTATTGAATATCCTAAGTTTGTAATCATCCCTCTAATCTAAGTAGAGATGAAGTTTCATTGTGGTTTATTTTCTAATATCTGAGTAAAGGTCAAAGTAGACAAACTGGTGACAAATGTTGACCTCCAGACAAATTCAGTTAATGAATTTAGGAACAAAATCACAAGCCCAATATAAAAAGTGAAGCTTACTAAGGACATCAGTTTTGTTAACTGTCTTCATTATTATGAAAAATAATTGAGTTCACATAAAGAAGATGATCTATTTTGAATAACAGCTTATTTTCCAGTTCATCATTCATGTAAGAGATGTATATTGTAGCATTTTTGAACTTTAGTAAAAATGGGTACAGATTTCAAAAGCAAAAATAAAATTAAAAAGCAAAGAGGGGCAGTCTAAAAACCTTTGCTAAAAATAATGATTTCCTGGAATCTCTCTGTGTAATACTCTGTTTGTCGAATCAAAATTAAGGTGATGCTTAAGGCTGAACCCTCATTGCTTTGAATCATTGCTCTTGCTTTCAGTATGATCAGAACCACCAACTGACCACTGTCTGACCAGTGCCACTGGGCTGTACCTGGCATCGCTAAGAGATATCTGTCAATGCCTTATCTTCTGCACCACCCACTGACTGGCATTAATGACCTGTAGCCAGTGCCCTTAAAAGCTCTCCACGAGTTCTTGCTCCTTGGCACAGCCTGCTAACTGGCATTGCTGACTTGTGCCCACGCCACCTCTAGAGCTATCTCCTATTGCTGTTGTCTCCAGCATTGCCCACCCTAGCCTCTGGATCACTGCCCCTAGCTGCTATTGTGCTGTTTCAGCAGCGCCACCAGTGATTAGCTCCAGCTGCCACTGTGAGTGGGTCCTAGTCCACTATTTTTCACTGTGCCACCAACTCCAGGCTCTCATCAGAGAGACAATGTCATCATTCATGAGCAACTTTTGGTTTGGACTACTGCACACTGTGGACACTATATGGGGTAGAACAGATGGTCATTTTTGGCCTTAGAAACTCTGTCCTTTTCCCCAATTTCCCCCTAATAAACAAATACTGTTGTTGTTACACTCTATATTTGAGTGGTGTATTGCAATTGTAAGTGCATTGATGAGGACCCACAAATTGTGATATGACTCAGATTTGCACTGTTTCAATCTCAGTGCATGTATGTATATCAAACTATCACACCATACACTTTAAACTTACATGTTGTTCTATATGTCAGTTCTATCTCAATAAAGCTGAGGAAAAAGTGAAAAAAATCATCAAATATCAGCAATTTTCTGTGGTACAGCTGAATATTTTTCTCAGGTGAACAATGGTTCAGTTGGAGTTTGTATTTCTTTTAAAAAATGGCATGAAATACATGCTATTTCCACAATTAAAAAATAAAAAAATGGCCTTCATTTCAGTTAATATCCTTCTGTGCCTAATACTCTATTTGTCTAACCCCCTTAACTATAAAATCCTGTGGATATATTCTACTTTTACTGGAAACAAGTCAAAATTCTCATTCTGTCTTCCAGTCAGGCTATCTGCTGGTGATATATGTGTCAACAATGGTCATTTTTAGGTTCAATGCTAGGTTCAATATTCGTTTCTCTTTTTAACATCATAAATAAAAACATTAGTCTATAATGGAGGCAAGTAAACACACAGTTACTCCTCATCTTGGGTTAAGTTGAATTTGTTCTCAGATCACCACAGGTAAATATTCTTAGCCCACATTCTCTCTAACTCTTTCTTCCAGGATATATTGGGTTGTTGGACTCATTATAATGAGATTTATGAGAGAAAGGTCTCCATATGAAAATTTGAATTCCTCAGTGGATGGTAGGTGATGGAGACTGAAGCTCTACCTCAGACAACAGAATCATCAGAACTTGAGTAACAATTAATATATAGGACCAAAAAAAAAAAAAAGAAAAACAAAATAAGTCTGTGTCCAAGGTTACACACACTGAGAGAATGGAGACAAAGAGATATTTACAGTTTCCCATATGTGCTCATTAGGCACATTTCTCTAATGTTATTCCAACCTCTGAGAACATGATTGATTCCCCTTTGGGACACTGGTCTGGATAGAAAGGAAAATTTTCCTACTGATTGTCTATTCCCAAGAGACAGAGTTTGATGTTGAGGGAATCAAATTTTGTTGTGTTTTGTTTTTACTTTTTCTGCATGAACTGTCTTCTAGATGTCTACATTTCCTGGCGTCATAACAAATCTGATTTTCAAAATTTTATTTTGAAAGTCAAATCTGATTTTTTCCATGTCTAACACTGAGGAACCTGTTTAAATTAGGTCCCTTGTATCTTCAAAGCATTGATCTTTGGTTGGGACACAGTGCATGACAGCTCTAGAAAATGGAATTTCTCCTTTTCATCAATGCAATAAGTTAGAACAGAATTCCTTTGATCTGAAACCACAGATTTATTTTCCATAATAATTAGTAATTTATGATTAAAATTTTAGATATCAGTTAAATAAAATGTAATATGAAGATTAAAAATTAAAACATGCATTAATAAAAAATAAAAAAATTACTTCATACTTATGTTACAAGTGAAAGGATGTCATTTACCCCCTCATTGCAGCATGCTTGTTCCTTAAGACGTGTTTTTAGGGCCCTCCCTGGTGGCGCAGCAGTTAAGTGCTGCGCTGTGGAGCTGTAGGCAGCGGCGACGCAAGTTCGACGCCCAGCCAGGGAGAATCCCACATGGCGCGGCAGGCCTCTCCTGCCTTGCCCGCTGCTCCCCCCAGCAGTGTATTTCTGATCTGCCTGTTCTGCTACCCGCTCTGTCTCTGGTGAACCCTCTTGCCACCCCACGCCTCTGGCCTCTACCCCAGCTTGTATGTATAAATAAAAAACAAATCTAAAAAAAAAAGAAGTGTTTTTAATATATTTCTTTGTACTAGAACCTGAGTTTAATACCTAATAGGAATTGTTTGATTTAATTTATGTAGAAGTCCATTCTGTGAAGCTGTATTGCTGAGAACGCCATTCTCCACTACAGAAATGGGGCAGAGAAAGACTTAGTGATATACCTAAAGTTATGGTGGAGTTAGGGATTAGGCCTTGATTGGAATGTTTTCAATATGCTTTCGGTTATCAAACTCTGGGGCAGTTCTCAAGAAGAGCCGATATGTCCCAATGTCTAAAATGATGCTGCTGAAAACCTGCAAACCATGTGATGGCACCAACATAAATTATAATTCTGCCACACATATCAACAATGAGGAGGAGAAACGTTCTGTCACACATATCAACCAAGTTTTCTCCAACTTCAGTATGCACATGAATCACTATGATTCTTAGCATAAATGCGGGTTCTAACACAGCAGATCTTGGTGAGTCTAGAAATTCTGCATTTCTAACTGGCTCCTAATGATGCTAATCCTCAGGTTCTGGTCTACGGATTGCTATGAGAGTTTTGGGGAACACTGTGTGTCAGAGTCAGGTTATGTAGTTAGTTCTTTTCCACCAAATATTATCTTTGCATGTAACTTGGAAGGAATACTGTATTCACTCATCCAAAGGCTAGATAATTTCTATTTTTGATTATTTTATAAAAAGGCCTTAGAGTTTCACCCAGCGATATTATTTCAGAAGAAGGTTTTGTAATGGGAGAATAATGTGTCCTCTAAAGATTCCCACAACCTAAATCTCCAGATCATTTTCCATTCCATAAATGTAAAAGTGGTTGTGACTTTGAGACCTTGGACATTGTGATAGGAAAAATAATTCATTTCTGACATAAAGGTTACCCACTCTTCTTTAAATATGTATGCCTACATTCTTTGAATTTTATGTTAATTCAAACATCAATTGTAGTTCTTTTTAGCTTCTTTGATGCTCTCTCAAAGTTCTGGTCAATATAAAAGATGGGATTACAATTCTTCTGTAAATATATACACATATTTTTGTAAGTGTCATCATTGAAATAAAACTATATACAACTAAACACAAATACATACATATACATTTCTGTTACTCTTTCAATTTTCTTTGGAATTAAAATTATATTTCCACATGTGTTATTTACTTCTCATAAGATCCTTGTGAAGGAAACCCACATTCCCTTGAGCAATAATGTAACTGAGAATCAGGATGATTAAAATTCGAAATTATTTAACTAAGCTGTTAAAGTTTGTTGCTCAATGTCTTGAATTATATGAAAATGAAATGAGGCATTATGTACTCTGATTTTTTTTTGGCTCCTTTATTTCCAAAACTTGTGCATTGAAAATATATTCAATTTGTTAAGTCATTATACTCCACATAATTAGTAAAAGGTGAAAAATCTAATAGTGCATGTCAGGGTAGGATCTAGAGAAAGTAACTGAGCCATACTGTTATAGGGCAGGGAGAGGGGTACCTCAGAACCCCCAAACCTGCCCAATCTAAATAGGTTTTGCCATCCACTGCATCAACACAAAATATATAAGACCTTTAATGGAAAGAAACTTTAATACAATTAGAAAAGACAGTGAATATACTTTTAAATCAAGCACCCAATGTTACCCATCACCTCATGGGTAAAAGACCACCTAAATGGGATTGGCCCAAAGCAGGGCCTGAAAGCCTGCCACAAGTGTAAAACACCTTTCAGCAGGGACCCATAGAAAAGAGTCAGAAACAGCCAGACAATTCTGGGAGGAAAAGAACAAAATCAAAATCCAGATCAACATTGCCATTGTTAACCTCCCCACGGGTCTCTCACCCACATCTGTCTCAATCAGTCCAGGTCAGTGCAGCTTCTTTACATGTCTCTCTGCTCCTTGTGCCTCTTCTGGCTCTTCATCCTGCTTCTTTCTTCCCAGTCTCCTGTTTCTCTCTCCTTCTCTCTTCTCCAGCTTATCTCTACTGCTCAGCTCCACCCTCCCTTGGGTGGGGCAGGGAAACTGGAACACTCCCTTTTTCCTGGGGACCACCCTGTTACAATACTGAACAGGTGTGGAGGAGTCTTTAGCAACTGGAAGAGAGGAAAGTCTCATAGATAGTTACAGGAACACTGGAATCAAAGAAAGGCAATTCACATTTCATAAACTCACTTTTCCCTCTAAACTGCAAGCTGATTAGATATTTGTTCATAACAGAAGTACAACACAGTTGGACACAACATCATGGATGAGCCTTAGAAAAACAATATTTAGATATTCAGGTGACTATAATATATAACCATGCAGAGACCAATGGAGATAAAAAACTTTCCACTATATAATCCCATTTGAAAATAAAGACATTGTGTTAGAACATTTTATTTTTAGTATGAATGGTAATGCAACAGGCTAATTGATACAATAATCAAAGAAGCATACATGAAGGAAGTTGAAATACTCTACTTCTTATTTTTTGGCAATTTTTCTAATGCAAAGACAGTATTGATGGTCGTTTAAGTTTATTGCTATTCAAGTTTATTTAGAAAACTGGATTAAAAAGTGACTACTGGAGGTTCTTTGCAGGGTCCAGAGTGGTTTGAAGGTCATGCATGTTTGTGAAAACAAAACAAAACAAAACCATTGACACCAAATCACGTGAATTCTCATCCGAGTCATTCTTTAACCATGTATCTTGAAGAGACTCCTAAGTGTGGAAATATAATAGATAACATTGATATTGTTCATTCACTGACCCTTTAACATTTATGAAAAAAATTAGAAAAGGTTTTGTTTTCTGATCAAACCAGTCATTCTGTGTCTTTGAATTGGTTGATACAGTCCATTTCGGGCCTCCCTGGCGCAGCGGTTAAGCACTGCGCTGTGGAGCTGTCGGCAGCTGTGACGCAAGTTTGATGCCCGGCCAGGGAGATTCCCACATGACACAGCAGACCTCTCCTGCCTAGTCCCCTCAGCAGTGTATTTCCGTCGAGCTGCCTGTGCTGCTCCCCACTCTGTCTCTGGTGAACCCTCTCACCACCCCACACCTCTGTCCTGTACCCCAGCTTGAATGCATAAATAAATAAATCCTTAAAAAAAATAGTCCATTTACCCTTAGAGTGATTATTGCTACATGAGGATTTGTAACTGCCATTTTGTCTTTAGTTTTCGGGTTCTATCTGTTTTTCTGTTCTTTTTTCTTTTTTTTTTTTTTTTTTGGTGTGTGGGTTTTCTTCTCTTTGAGTGAAATAGAGGAATGCCTTCCAACATTTCTTGTGTGTGTGGGGGGTGTCTGGTGTTGGCAAACTCCTTCAGCTTTTGTTTGCCTGGGAAGGCCTTTATTTCTCATTTCCAAAAAAAAGTCTTTTAGGATATAGTATTCATGGGTAATTTTTATATCGAGTACTGAGTATTTTATATTGAGTATTTTGAATATGCCATTCTGTCCTCTGAGAAGTTTATCTCCTGAAAAATCTGTAGGTAAAGTACCTTTACATTCCTTTCCCTACCTGCTTTCAATAGTCTTTGTTATGGACTCTTGGCATGTGTTTTGGTGTAGGTTTTTTTTAGCTTCATGGGCTCGTGTATTTAGTTCTTACCTCAGGTATGGGACGTTTTCCTCTATTATTTCTTTGAATAAGTTCTCTCTCTCTACCCTCCTTCTCCTTCTGGGATAGCTATTGTTCATATGTTGCCTTTCATAATGGAGTTAGATATTTCTTGATTTATTTGTCATATATATGATGTGTGTGTGTATTTTTAACAACTCATTTCTCTTTCTTCCTCCATTTGGATGCTTTGTGCATTACTGTCTTTGAGGCCACTGATTCTGGTCTATTATATTTTCTATAATGGTTATTTTTTTCTTCTTTTTTTAATATATTTTTATTGTTATTTATGTCTTTTACATTTTGTATTCCCCTTGGGTAGCGCACCACCAATTCACCCGTGATCCATCTCCGTGGTCCCTTGTGTTCTTTTCTACTCAATTTTGTGCCCTTATCCGCCCCTCCCCTTGACCCCTCCCCCCACCCGCTGAGTGTCTCTTGCCTATTTGGTTTCCTTATAGTCCGGTTATAAGTGAAACCATACAATATTTTTTTTCTTTCTTTCTGGCTTATTTCACTGAGTATGATCCCCTCTAATTCCATCCATGTCGCTGCAAATTGCATGTATTTATCTTCTTTGAATGCTGAATAGTATTCCATTGTGTATATGTACCACATCTTCTTGATCCAATCATCTATTTTTGGACATCTGGGTTGCTTCCATACCTTTGCTATTGTGAACAGTGCTGCAATGAACATACGGGTGCATGTATCCTTTTGGATTACTGTTTCTGTGTCCTTTGGGTAGATTCCCAAAAGCGGTATTGCTGGGTTGTACGGAAGCTCCATGTTGACAGTTTTTTTATTTTATTTTATTTTTTTTTACTGTTTATTTATTTATTTTTTTTATAATATATATTTTTATTGTTATTTATGTCTTTTACATTTTGCATTCCCCTTGGGTAGCCCACCACCAATTCACCCGTGATCCATCTCCATGGTCCCTTGTGTTCTTTTCTATTCCATTTTGTGCCCTTTCCCTTCCCTCCCTCCGGCTCCTTCCTACCCCCCTACCCCCCCACTGATTGGCTCTCTCCCACCCGGCCTCCCTATAGTCCTGTTATAAGTGAAACCATTCGATATTTTTCTCTTTCTTTCTGGTTTATTTCACTGAGTATGATCCCCTCTAATTCCATCCATGTCGCTGCAAATTGCATGTATTTATCTTCTTTGAATGCTGAATAGTATTCCAT
>PVIJ01024719.1:0-11823 GCA_004024925.1 Scalopus aquaticus
CCCTCCCTCCCTCCCTCCCTCCCTTTTTTTTCCCTTCCCTCTCTCTCCTTCTATCCTTCTTTGCTCTGTGTGGGCCTTTGACCTCTGTAAAATCTGTGGGACTCACATGGTGAGTCCAAACAAAATAGGGGAGTCATTTCAAAATGCTGCCTCCTTGCTCAGCCCATCAAAATTTCCCCATCTGGTGTGCCAACCCCTCCGAGCCTGTCCACCTGGACTGGGGTAGGATCAGGGCTGAGCTTAGAGAGGGCTGATGCCTTTCCCTTGCTCTTGCCCTCCCCCTGCCTTCCGGAATGCAGCTGTGCTGTGGGCCCTGACACAGGGCTGCCTGTGCTGCCCGTGGGGCCTGAGGGCAGTGTCTGGGCTGTCTCGTCACCATGAGCAGTCAGCAAACCACAGGACGTTGAGCCAGAACCACCGTGTCACAGGTGGGGAAACAGGCCCAGAGCACAGGAGGGCCTTGCTTGAATCACAGTGAGAATGGGCGGCAGAGCAGGCGCTAAATTTGTCCCAGGTGTCAGAGCTGAAGAGAGCTTAGATCTCTGTCCGACTAGGTGGGGAAACCGAGGCATTCTACATCTGGTGTGACTGTAGGCCAGAGAGAGAGGCTTCCTGGAGCAGCATCCGGGCCCACCGGTGGCTCCTCGGCCGGGCTCCTCAGGAGAAGCCGGTGTGCGGCCCCTGAGGATGGGGGACGGGGCGCACCTGCGCACTCTGCAGTCGCCACACAGCTCTGGGGCTGCGGGAGGCCTGTGGGGCGTGTGCAGGGAGGCTTCTCGGAGGGTGTGATCCACACAGGCTTGATGGGGAGGAAGAGCGGCGTTCCACAGAGGACTGGGGACTCTAGAAATAGAGGGTGTGGAGGAGATCAGGGGCTCAGAACGGGGAGTGGGCCGCACAAGGTGGGAGGCAGTCTGTGGGCCAGGAGCACTGGTCAGGGGCCCATCAGGGTGCATGTGGGTGTGAGTGCGTGTGCACTGAGGAGTGTGGGTGTGTGAGGTGGGGGTGTGTGTGGGTGTGGGTGTGCGAGGCAGGTCAGGCTGCCTGAGGGTTCGTGTAGCGTGGCGCGTCTGCGTCCAGCATGTCAGGGTGAGGCTGTGGGAGTGTGCGTGTGGGTGGGGGGGTCAGCATGTGTTCGAGAGTACACATGAGGGGGTGTGAGCCTGTTTGCAGGAGTCCACTGCATCTTCCTTTCATTATCTCAGCAAAGATTTAAAGGAGAGGAGCTAGTATGCAGAATATATAAATATATAAAGAATTCCTACAACTCAACAATAAAAAATTAAACAACCCAATTCAAAAATGGGCAGAGGGCTTGAATAGACATTTTTCCAAAGGAAGTAGACAAGTGGTCAATAAGCATACAAAAAGCTGCTCCACGTCTTCCGTCAGCAGGGAAATGCAAGCAGACATCATGACGAGACATGATTTACACCATGTGGATGGCTATTATGCAAAACCCAGAAAACAAGTATTGGTGAGAATGTAGAGAAATTGGAACCTTTGGACAATGCTGCAAAATGGTGCAGCTGCCATGAAAAACAGTGTGAAGGGGCCTCAAAAAATTAAAGACCTCATTACTTTGTGACCTAGTAATTACACTTCTGCATAAAGAATTGAAAGCAGGGACCTGAAGGGAGATTTGTACACCACGTTCATCACTGCATTATTGACAACAGTCTAAGGTGAAACAACCCAAGAGTCTGTCAGTGGGTGGATAAGTAAAATGTGGTTCATCCATAACACGGAATATTACTCACCTTTGAAGAGGAAGGAAATTTGAATACATCTTATGACATGAGTGAGTTTTGAGAACAATATAAGTGAAATAAACCAGACACAGAAAGGTCAATACTGTATCATTCCACTTCTACGAGGAACCACACAGTACCTTCAGTAGTCAGAGAGTAGAATGGCGGTTGCCAGAGGCTGAGGAGAGGGGGAAATGGGGAGCTGTCGAAGAAAAGCAAAGCAGAAAAGAGAGCAGAGATGGAATGTCGTGGGCTGGGCTTCCTCAGAGCAGAGCCTGGATGTGAGTAGTCTCTTGGGGGCATGGGTGAACAGCTGAGAAGGGAGGGGTCTTCCTGGGCACATGAGGTACAGAAGCCACTGTGGGCAATCCCCCCCCTCCCCCGCTGACCCTCCAGGAGGAGGGGTTGTCCCACTTAGGGCTGAAGAATCCTGACTATTCACACTCCGTTATCTCTGGTTGGGGCAGGGCCCCTTAGGCAGGCTGGAACGTTTGTGGGGCACTTCAGCATCTGTGCCAGGGAGCCAAGCAGGCATTTGAGGGAAGACTTTTTGGCGGAGGGCACAGTGGCCCTGAGGTAGGAGCAGAGAGTTCGACGGGGAGGTGGCAGGACATGAGTCAGAGAGACAGAGGGCTGGTGAGCCGTGGGAAGGACTTTGGTGTGTGCGCTGGGAACTGTTTTATCAGCATCACGCTGCCTGCTGTGTGGAGAGAAGACCGGAGGCTAAGCAGGGAGACAGGATTTCCAGGAGAGAAGCAATGCAAGCTTGACCCTGGCAAGATGGTGAGACGTGGTCAGATTCCAGGTCAGTTTTGAAAACACTCAGCAAAATTTGGGGCAGATTTTGAGGCTTTCTGTTTTCTTTCCTGATCTGAACAGTCCACTCCAGCCCCAAAGCTGATTGGGGTGGGGAGGGGCTGTGGTCTGCCCTGTCAGGCCATCTAGCCGGGCTGGTGGGGCGGGGCAGGGAATGGAGGTGTGTGTGCCTTGCTGCGGCGGCCTTGGCTGGTAGGGGGCCTCTGTGTGCCTGGGAGACCTCGCTGGACTCTGGCTAGCCTCCCTGGCCAGCTGGTGGCTGAGCAGCTCTGCAGAGGAGAGTAGGACTTCCCTTTGGCTCCAGCCAGGGCAGGGAGCCACTAGACATGGCTGATAACCGATCTGGGCAGACCCCCAGCTCCTGCCTGCCCCGGTCACTTCACTCCTGGACAGCCCCGGAACTGCTAGACATCCTTTTCAGAAGTCTCTAGGGGTCATATGGGAATGGGTGGTTCCAGCATTTTCTTTCTGGGCTGCCCACCCCGGACTGGAGTCCTGCAGGTAAGGATCATACCTGTTCTCATTCATCTCTAGGCAAGAAGTGCCTTTTTCTCCAAGTTCGCAAATGTCCCAGGGGATATGTGGTGTCCTGCTCTTAAGAATGCCTGCCCCTCTTCTAGTGTCCAGTGTGACCCTGCAGTGTCCCACAAGTTCCCTGATATACTTCCTTCCTTGTAGAGTCCCCTTGTTCCTGGGAGCTACCACCCACTTAGCTTGGCAATAGAAGGAGACATCCCACAATTCCTCCCAATACTTTCTGCAGCACCCCTCCATCAGTCTTCCTGTGGGGATCAAGAGGGCACAGGATAGGGGTGGCTGGTGGGGACAGAACCTGGCTATAGTAAGTGATGATCTCTGGCAGGGTTGGTTTGGTCCCACGTATTGGGGTTCATCTCCTCTAAGTGTGTGTTTGTGCCACCCATGGCCGTGTTGCTATTCTGGTGTCATTTACCTGTTAGACATGACTATGGACTGTGTAGCTGACCACGTATGACCACGTGGGGGCTCGGGTTGCTGGGTGAGGATGTGAGTGTCAGAGCTGATGGGTGGAGGACCTAGAGGGTAGCTCTCAGCTGCAGGGGGAGGTGAGCGTTCTCATTCAACGTCCTCCCACCTGCCTTACCTGGGTTGGAATGTGTGTTTCCACGTACCCCTGTGTGTTGGGGTGCCTATATCCCCAGGTGAGCCTGTGTGCTTGTGTATTTGTCTGTGAATGCCTGTGTGTGTTCCTATGTACATCTGTGCCTGTTTACGTCTATGCACATGTGTGTTTATTCCTGTGTGTGTGCGTGTGTGTGAGGGTCCGTGTCTGTGTGTGAGTCTGAGTGTACGTGCTGAGGGGCTCTGCTGAGTTGGCGCTGGTGCTGGGCAGACAGCTCTGCCAGCCGGGCTGCGGCCTTCCCACAGTTGCATAAACACTGGTCCCAGCTCCCCCTTCGAGCAGGGTGGTCCAGCCGTAGCCCTGCGGCCGGTGGAAAGGGATGGAAGGGGGCAAGGGGCTTGCCCTCCTGTGGGCCTGGTTCTCGCCATGCCTCAAGCGCCAGGTCACATACCCTGGAAGGTTGGGGTCTTCTCGGGGGTCTCTCCAAGCTTCACTTCTCTATCTGGCCTGAGGCCTGGTCTCTGTGGTCTCTCTGAGGTGGCAGGAATAGTCACTTCCCAAGTCCTGGTCCAAATCAGGGGGTCAGTGGGGCAGTCAGGGGGCTGGGGCCAGCGACAGAGCTCAGCCTGAGGACCCCGGAATAAACGGGGTCTGATATCATGTGCTGCCGGTGGCTCTTAACAGCCATCACTCCCTGCGTCCCCTCCCAGATAACACCCACGGGGATCGCAGAGTCACCGCAGTCACCACTGGGACATGGAGCAAATGGCACCCAGTGGGGCACCAAGAAAGCCAGAAATTCAGGCCAAGGTAGAATGAAGTCAGGCAGGGTCCTGAAGTAATCCAGTGTTGGAGGAAAACCTCACCTTGTCACAAGAAGGAAAGAAAGTATGAGAGACCCGACTATGGGGCCCAAAGCACTCTTGGGCAGAGCAGCTGACAAAGCTGAAGAGCTTGAGAGAGATCAGGAGGTGGAGTAAAGGTGTCCAAGCAATAGAGTGTGTGAAATCAGGGGTGGGGTGGAGGTAGAAGGGGAGGGGGCAAGGAAGGGGCAAAGGAAATCTGGCAGCAGTGTGCCAGGCAACCCTCCTGCTGTGTGAGTAGGTGCTGGGGGTCTGGAAGCCTTGGGTGGTAGGGACGAGGGAGGGGAGGGCAGGACAAGTGCGCCTGGGCACAGGCCAGCCCGCCCGGAGTGCTGGCCTAGTCACCTCAGAGCAGAGCAGGAAAACCCCAGCTTTTGAACCCAGTGACCCAGGTCAGAAAGTGGCTCCCTGGGGTTCTCCCAAGTTCCTTCCAATCAGTCCCAGGCCCGCCCTCACTCAAGCTTGGGGGTTATTTGTCCCCCGCCCTCCCAAAGCCACACAATCCTGGTTTGCCCAAACGCTGACAGAGCACAGCTGGAATGCGGAGTGTGTGTGTACACGAGGCTCCCCAGGGCCAACCGCCCACCCAGCCCCCTCCAGTCACAGCCACCAGGGCCAAGGGCCTGGGAGCAAGGACCTAGTAGGTGAAGACTGGGAAGAGCCCCTGCCTGCCCCAACTCCCCAGCCTGGCTGGGGATGCCAGAGCGTCCATCATTTCCTTTCAGTCTCTGTTCCTTTTCCTGGTTCCACTGAGGCCGTGGTGAGAATGGATGCCTCAGAGCCTTTCTGAGGGGGACGTGGGCACTGGGTGAGGTAGTTGGTAGACTCTGGAACTCCAGAGATGGGGGAGGACATGACCACTGGGAAGTCTGAGGTCTTGGCCAACTTCCTGAGTTTTATACTTTGGTCCAGCTGAACCTTTTATCCCCGCCATTCTTGTGCCCTGGATCTGGAGGCCTCTGTCTTCCCTCAGCACTTCTTCCATCTTACTCCCCTTCTGCTCTCTTTCCCTCCCTCCCATGGTAGGCTTAGAAGCCACACAGACGCGACTGAGAATGATATCCCTAGTTTTTGAGCTAACTGGGATAGACAGTGAGCACCACGTCCTGAGGGGTATGCCCGCAGAGGGGAACCGGTTCTAGCCAGGAAGCCTGCAGAAGGGGTTTTTGCTCTGGTGGCCATCAGAAGTAGCTGGGCGTCTGCAAGCCCTAGGGCCCAATCTATGACAATGTCCAAGAAAGTTTTCATAAGAAAAATAAAGTTCATGGTGTATGTTTTCCATGAAGCTCAGTTTATGCATCTTCAGGGTATGTCTTTCTTCTGAGCTCCAATCCTGCCTACTTTTTTTGGCCTTGAGAATATTCTTTTGTTTACAAAACAATGGTGATGGGTAGCTGGTGGCTGTTGTTTTCCACATCTTTATTTGCCAAAATAAGATCTTCCACATCCAGTTTTTAAGTTTTAAGGAAATCTCACAGTTTGCAATAGTCAACATTTCCTCAAGCCCTCAGATAGAGACCGCTGAAGGGGGCAGAGCCTTTCCAGGCCCCAGATTCATTCTCGTGAACACATTCATTCTCTCTTTCACCTGTCATAGAATCATCTGGTGCCTCTTAGCACTCAGAAACTGGGTCTTAGAACTGTTTCTCCCCTACCCCACCTGGTCACTTGGGCCAGTAGGGTGACCCCAACCCGACAACTTTCTAGGTTGATCCTTTGCTCCAGGATGGGAATGTTCCATCTGTGATAACAAGAGAGGCCTGGCCCTGCCAGCTGGAAGGGAGGTGGGCTTGGAGCAGTGTGGATGAGCCCCAGGGACAGTCAGGCTCTGGGGAGGTCAGGGCTGGCGGTGGGGGCGTATGGGTGAAGATGTCTCACTCCCTTCACTGGAGTACCTGGATTCAGAGATTCTGAGTGTCCCCAACCGCTGGAAGCCCATACCTGTCCCCACCTCTGGAGCCTGCAGCTGGAGGTGGCAAGCCAGTGGCAAGGACTTCCCCTTACAGCAAGGTGGCACAGCAAGGTGGCTACTGTGCCAGAAGCAAACATTCCACGGTTTCTACACCAGAAGGGAAATAGTGCTCAGGGCAAGGGACAAGAAGAGAACTTGGGCACTTCCAGGAGCTTCAGGGGTTCCCTCCTTCTGCATGGCCTGGCCTGAGAGAACAGGCCCTGGACTGGAGACCCCAAGAGGATAATGTACCCAAACCCCACATTTCTAGACAGAGACAGCTCTGGGGCAATTAGGAGCTGCTCCCTCTCTCAGGATCTCGGTCTCTGTGCAGTCCAGCCCTTGAGGCCGCCTTCCTTGTAGTATGGGGATTCCCAGAGTAGATCTGGAGAGTAGAGCTGTAGGTGTGGGCGGTCTCTGGGTTGCTGTGAATGTGGAGAATTCAGGATTCTATCACAAAGCCACTCTACCCTCCTGGACCTGAAGATCTAGCCATCAAGCCCCATACCAGCTTGTAGGGTGGGAAGGAGCAAGGTGGCCACAGAGCATTAAGAATGACCTCCAAACTCAGGAGTCCCCCCAGGTTGCCTTCCCCACTGGGTTCCTGCCTCAGTTTCCCCGTGGCAATTTTTCCTCTGGGTGGAGGGCCTGACCCCACAGGCTGCCCTCCATCCCCAACCCTCTGAGGAGGGTCAGGGTCAGGCCCATTGAATTTGGATCCATCCACAACGACCACGCGGCTGGGGCCAGCACACTGAAGTGACCTGGCGAAGAAAACGCCTTGGCCAGGTCCTGCGCTGGCCTTGGTCCAGTTCATTCCTGGCCTTGGCCCAGTCCCCAGGTTTCCTGTCCTAGCGCCTTGGCCCATACTTGCATACTTGTCTTGCCACCCTGGAATGAGTGAGGAGAGACCCCTAATTCCATCTATCTGGAGTTGGTATTGTGCCTGCCAGTTCCAGACTCTGACCCCAAAGTTGGGGAGGACAGGGCCTCAGATATCTGGGCCAATCTCTTTTCCAGGACAAGTCTGATGAGATGCTGCTTACTTGAACATCTCCAGTGATGGGGAGCTCACTCTCCGTGGAGGCAACTCTGCAGGCAGGCAGCTCTCTGATGTAGGGCAAAAATCTGTCCCGGGCCTCTAGCTCTCAGACACTGGGGCCTTAGAATTGTTTCTCCCCTACCCCACCTGGTCCGTTGATGCTCCAGTAGTCTGACCCCTGCTGCAATTTTCTAGCTTGGTCCTTTGTTCCAGGACAGGCCTTGCCCTCTGTAAGGCCATCGACCCAGTGGGGGTTCAGTTTATTAGGGCTCTGTGTAGGGCAGGAACCCTGAGAACTGATGTGGCACCTGCTACAGGAGGGAGGAGGCAAGGACTGGCTCTGCACTGTTGAGAGGGCTCCTGAGGCCACCTGTGTGAAAGGTGTCCCAGGAGGAATAAATAGAGGCAAGGAAGGTGTGGAGGAGCACAGAGGACGATCCAAGCTTGAGAGGAGGTAAGTTCAGGTGTAGGTAGTTGGGGGAGGTTTCTGCAGGTCTCTTTGGGTTTCTATGCTACTTATCTCCAGGCCTCAGTTTCCCTTCTGTGCTGAGCTAGAGGTGTGGAAGCTTCTGGTGTTCTGAGCCCTGGAGAGGCCCCTCTGGACTCTGAGCTGGAGGTAGTAGGGGGAGGCGACAGCTGCTTTGAAATGTGGAGAATAATAAAGCGAGGAATGTCTGAGCTCAGGGGAAAAAATAACCCCCGCCCGCAGGGCCTCCCACCCAGCCGGGCGTAATGAATTAAGTACAGGGAGGCACGTTTCATGTGGGGGCGCAGGCCAGCGGAGGCCAGAAGGCCCCTAATGAGAAACAGGGTCCTGGGTGGGGCTATCAGGGGCAGGGGGTTTGGGGCCACCTGACCTGACCCCTGGGGGTGCCCTCTCTAGTCTCCCTTTATCTTTGTGGGTAGGGACAAGGGATGCTATCCCACCTAAGTTCTGACCTCTGACCCTGTATTTCACCCGTGTTGGCCCCAAAAGGTCAGAAAGGGGAGAAAGTGTGACTGATTTGGAGTGGTCATCCATCTTCTCATTTTCACCTTCTTCAAGCATTTACTGAGCACCTATTGGGTGGGCATCCCCTGCAAGCACAATGATGGGGCCAATGCTGACCCCTGCTGGACAGATCAAACTGACTGCCCTGCCCATCAGCCTCTGCAGAGTGAGGCCCCAGGCCCAGGTCAACTCCTGCTTCTAGAGTCACAGCTCCATCCCTTACTCTGCCTATGTGGCCCTGCCCTCTCTTCCACCCCGCTGTTCTTGGTCCCAGTTCACAGACAGCCCCACTCCCTACCCCATCTACCCAGGGCTTGGACGTCAAAAGCTGGTACCTGGACTAGTTCTCCCCTCCAGCCCACTAGTCTGGGAGTGGTCTGAATTTTTTTGCAGTACACTTCCCTCCACCTCCTCTTTCTGTTTCCCTAGTAAACTTAATGTTCTCCCAACGAGGCCCACATTCTGGGTCTTCACTCACCCTGGTCCCTTTCTCTTATGAATGGACCTCCGTTCATCCACTCCCAAGACTGCTTCTGAAAGACCAGGAGGGGCCAGGGAATAGCGGGTAAGAGAGTAATTAAATGGGCAGATTCTCAGCAGGGAGCTGGAGAGGGTATCAGCAAGTAAGGGTGTTTTGGGGCTCCCCAAGGATTCTGTCCTCACAGCCTCTGCTGGTTTGGGGCAAGGATCACACTTTATTTTTAAGAAGTCTGGCCTGGGACTTGGAGCTCCTTGAAATATTCTCCCCCACGGTCCTTTCTTTCCCCCACCCACTTTAATTAAAACCATCGTTTTTCAAGCACATGTTAATTAAAAAGCAAACATGTTTTGCTAAGTAATTTGGAAGCTCTGGTTATGCAAACCAAAATCATTCCAGTTAAAAAAGTCCCTCACCCAGCTTGCCCCAGTGTCTTGGTAGCTGAGGGTCCTTATGGCTGCTGGAGATGTGCACCCCTTTCGAGTTCACATTTCCTGTGGGGCCCGCTGGGGCTGGGTGTCCTCTCCCCGACAGGTGGGAATGCTGGGGGAACTTGGAGCGCTAGAGCTCCGAGCAAGTCCAGCACTGCCGACCCTTGTGTTTTGGGTGCTGGTGAGGAAGGCTGATCATGCTCCTGTGCCTCACCCTGCATGCAGGGTCCGTGTCTCAGCTGCAGCTGTGATGTGGGGTGAAAGGCAGGCTGGGGGGACATGACAATACTGGGAGTTTGGCCAGGAAGGCTGGTAGGCCAGAGTCACCTCCCTAAGGTCTCCAGCACACCTGAGGCTGCAGCTACCCAAGCTGGGACAGTAGCTCCTGGAGGTAAGGGCTCAAGACAAGGACCAGGTTGGTGGATGGGGGAGCTCTGGATGCTCAGAGGGACCCATTCTAGTCCAGCTCTACCCCTGGTGTTTGGTGATGCCCATAGCGCCATATCCCTACCCTAGCTTCTGGTCCTGGGAGCCCTGGGGCCTCTGACACCTTGTATGCCCTGGCAGTAGCCTCATGGTCCCCAGCAGGGAGCTAGGGCCCTTAAGGCACAAGGTTCAGTGACCCGCAGGCCCTCTCGCCAGGAGCCGTGGCACCCCTTTAAGATGCCTCTCTCAGCTTTGCCACTACTTTGCACCTATCTGTTGACTCCCACTTTAGAGTCCCGCCAGGAGAGTGTCCTTATGTGGTATCAGTGTGTGTCTCCATGCGTGAGTCTGTATCCGGGTGTGTGTCTGTGTCTCTCCACGTAGTCCATGTGGGTCACTGTCAGCCACGGCCCTAGTGTGGGGGGCCCTCGCCCTCCCTCCTGAAGGAGGAGAGTACCTGACAGGAGAGAGGTCCTGGGGCAGGACGGTGTCCGGGGAGAATGTGTTTGTGTATGGGGAGAGGGACCGTGGGCCGTCGACTGACCCCAGCGCAGGGTCACAACAGGCTGGTTCTGAGCTTCTGCACACAGTAGGGCAGACACAGGCTCAGGGACCGGGAGCCGCAGGGCCTGCCCTCTTCCCTCCTCTGCACTTGGCCTTCTTTTCTGTAAAATGAGGAGTGTGTGCCGGGATGTGTGCAACTGATCACACGCAGTGTGACACACAAGCCCCAGGGAGACACACTCACAAGCCATGACACACGGTGACACACAGCGACACATGCTGGCGGCCGGGCCAGGGCTCAGCCCTCGCCGGGCTACGTGCCAGTGAGACACACTGTGCCTCTCCCCTCACACCCACATCCCGGGAGGAGTCGCTGCTCCCGCCGCGCTCCCCTGGCCGGCCCGCGGCGCGGCGCTTCTGTGTTCTGTTCCCTTCACCGCGCCTGGAAACCGCAGCGGGGCGGGCCGGGATGAGCTCACGCCGCAGCTCGCCAGGCCTCCCAGGCCTAACTCGCTCCAGATGCCGGGCCGCCCGGCTGGCCGCGGGTCGGAGGCGGCGGGGCGGCCCTCGCGCGTCCCCTGCAGGGCGAGCTGCGGCGGGGCTACCGGAGGCGGCAGGCAGCAGCTCCGAGACACGGACCAGGGGACCCGGGGACCGGGGTAGGGGCTGGCCCCCGGCGGCCGCCTTCTCTCAGGCCCTCGGACTCCTGTGCCCGATGGGGGCAGATGGCCTTGCCTGCTCCGCTGCTTCCCGGGTCACAAACCACGACCCTTCCCCATTCGGCTCAGTCTCCACCCCTCTGGGAGCCCAGGTACTGCCGCTCGAGCCTCCCGCCGCCCTCTCCTGAGTAGGCCCTGCCCACTCTTGTTCCTCTTGGAACAAACACCCTCGTTGCTGCTGCGAAGGCGGCAGGGGCCTGACCACCGCCTGTTTTTAATAAGGAGCTGGTATTTCCCCGAAATCGCGGGCCGGTGGCTGACCTCACAGGGATGATGGCTGGCGGAGGGCCAGGGGGCTGGAGCGAGCTCCTGGGTGAGCCCCTTGAAGGCCGGCCTTGCGGAGAAGTCGGGCAGAGGGGAGAAGCTCTGGTTTCTAGTTCCAGCTCAGTAGCTGGCTGACCCAAAATGCTGTCCATCTATTTGTCTGCTGAGTTGTGTGCCGCAGGCTAGTAGTGCCAAGGCCCCTCCCCCTCAGCCCTGTGAGGGTGCCGCTTTACTCTGCTTTATGTGAACCTGGCAAGCTGCTTAACTTCTCCCCTCTCACTTCCTCCACTGTGGGATGGGGCTTTTGTGGGGACTGGGGAGAGTACCAGCCTGGGAGAGTAGATGGACCTCAGGAACAACTCATTTTCAGAGGGCAGGAAAGGGGGGCTATCAGTGCTGAGGGGCCAGGGGCAGGCCCTGGGTTTCCTGGGGCGGGGTTGGGGAGGTAGGGAAAGCACCTTGGGGGGGAGCTAGGAGCAACTTAG
>PVIJ01024720.1:0-11817 GCA_004024925.1 Scalopus aquaticus
CAACAGCCTGCTGCTTCGCTCCACCCACAGATGCGGACCCTGCTCAGGTGAGGCAAAGGGGAAGGGAGCTCAGGCAGTCACCTGTGCAGGGGTGGGGGCGGAGGGCACGCCCACGGGTCCATGGCCGCAGCGGCGGCCTCGGCGTCCCAGCGCCTACCAGGAGGACACTGGTGCCTGCCCAGCGGGCCTCGCGGCTGAGGGGCCCGTCGGGGATCCGGGAGGATCAATCCCAGAAACCCGGGCCGTGTGGGAACAGGCCCCGCCCGTCATGAAGTCCGAGGCCTTTGGGCCCGGCCCCAGGACAGTCGCCCGCGGTCACTAACAGCGGGGAAGGCTGGTCGCGGCCAGCGGGGTGAGCGGAGGCAAAGCGGTCAGGTGGGGTGAGTGGGCGGCGGCTGAGGACAGGGCCTGCCCCAGTGGGGAAACCAGGACTTTCTTTTTTTTTAATCAAGTAAAGGTACGTTAGATGTTAGGGTTTTTTTTTTTTAGATTAATTTATTTATGCATACAAGAGCTGGGGTGCAGGCTAGGGGTGCGGGGGTGAGAGGACTCCCCAGAGACAGAGTGGGGAGCAGAACAGGTGGATCCACTGAAATCCACTGCTGAGGGGAGCAGGGGGGGACGGGAGAGGTCTGCTGCGCCCTGTGGGAAGCGCCCTGGCCGGGGCTCGAACTCAGGCCGCGGCGGTGACAGCTGGGCCTCAGCCCCGAGGCCGCGGGAGGCCCTGGCTTTGAGCGGTTCGGACGCTTGGCCGTGAGGACCGAGGCCCAGACCTTTGCTCGAGTGGAAGGCCGCGTTCTGCCCACAGAGGAGCTCGCCGGTCTCCGCTCACGCGCTGCGGCCCCTTTTCTGTCCTCCACGTCCCTCCGTTTCTCGGTCCCAAGGGACAGTCCTACAAGGCCACTGGACAGTGGCGTGGGGGTCAGGATCGTCACCAAGCCGTCTCTCCTGCCGGACTTTGCCCGGGAACAAGGCCTGCCTGTCCGGCCCCCGCCCCTCCGGTGTCAAAGGCCTCTCTGAGCAGGGCCCTGACATCACTTCCTCTGGCCTCGGAGGGTGGCCCGGCCTCTGGCCACGGCCCCGGCGGAAGTGGGCAGCGGCCAGCCTGGCACTCTGCTCGCCCGCCTCTGCTCAGCTCCCCTTCCAGGGCCGCACCCCAGTCTGGAGGAGGCGCCCCGGCTCTGGCCTCGCCCTCCTCTCCATCGCGGCCAGCACGGCCAGCCCGGGAGCCGCCACTAGGGGGCCACCCAGGACCTCGCCTGTCTCTGCTGGGCCAGGCGGCGGCAGAGACCCAGCGCCAGCCACTGGCGTGTGAGAGACAGAGACCAGGCAGAGACGGACGGAGAGACGCAGAGACAGAGACAGAGAGACAGAGACCAGAGGCCCCGGACACGCACGTGAGAGGGACAGAGACAGGGACGAGAGACAGCGTGAGTGCGTGTGTGTGCGTGTGAGAGAGAGACCAGAAGGGTGTTCAGGGCAGGTGTGAGCAAGTGTAAGGAAAACCCCGAATGCCTAAATCTGCAGGGGAGGCGTCTCCTCGATGCCTGCTGGGGACCCCGCGGGGCGGAACTCCCCGCCTGTGGCTCGGGGCTCTGTGGACGCAGCCAGCCTCACTCTTGCCCCCGGGGGAGACGCGGAAACCGGGGCGTCGCAGGCCCCAGGGGACGTCTCCCACCCTGCCGGCGCGTAACGAGGCCCGGGAGCCTGAACCCCAGCGTCTCGTCGAGATGCCGCCTGGGGGCCTGGGGGGCCCGGGGGGTGGGTGCTTCAGCCCTGCCCTGCGGGGGCTGCCCCCGCGCTCGCCCGGCCCTCGGCGGTGTGGGCACCAGACCTGGCACGTCCCGCGTCGGCCGTCACACCCCCGGCTCCGGGAGACGTGGCTCGCCCCACTCCTCGTGTCCCTGCGGACCCCACCGCAGGCGGCCGTCCCCAGCCCGCCTCGCACAGAGACGCAGGAACCGGCCCCAGAGGCAGGCCCGGCCCAGGCCCCAGGATGACTTACTGCCGGAACCGGAACCTTGGGCCCCGCCTCATTTGGGCAGGGGTCTGTGCAGGTGGGAGGACCTTAAGCAGAGATTGCCCCTGACCGCACACCCTCTGCCCAGGATGGGGTCTCCGTAGACACCCGGGGGAGAAACCACAGGGAGACAGAGGTGCGTGAGGGCAGAGGCCGAGTGCTGCGTCCACGGGCTGGGTAGCCAGGGCCGCCAGACGTGGACAGAGGCCGAGAGTGGCTTTTCCCTCGGAGCCTCCAGGAGGAGGCGACTTGCCTGCCTTGAGACTTGGCCCGCGGGAGCAGCCCCGACAGCTGCTCCCCGGACGGGCTGCCAGCGAGGACAGGCTGTTGCGCGTCTCACGTCTGCAGTCTGAAAGCTGGCGCCGCGGGCTGGGCCTGCTTGCCCGCTCTCGGCGGTGAGGGTGGCATCACCGCAATCACCGCGCGGGGCGGGCGGGCACTTAAGGCGCCGGGAAGAGGCATTTTCTCTGATGAGCCACTTTCCCAAGCAGCACAAGATCGGCTCGGCTCGCTGAGATCTTTCCTGAATCTCTAAAAATACTCTGAGGACACGTGATGAACGCACCAGCCCCTGCTCGCCACGAGGCCGCGACAGCCCCACCAGCAGAGGGCAGGCAGACGGGCAGTCCCCCTGAACAGAGCGCCCCAGTCCGACGCCCAGCTGGCCCGTGGAAGAGGGGCGTGGGGGGGACGCGCCGGCCGGGACAGGCCACTCTGCCCGCCCTGCCCGTTGGGGGACCGGCTGCCGGCGTCCCTCACCCGGCTCTTTCAGGCAACAGGGGTTTTGTTCCAGACGGCCTGATTTGGAGACCTGCTCAAAAGCCGCAGGGAGACGCCAGCCGCCCCCACGCCCCCCGCCCCACTCTCCTTCCCGCTGCCTGGGGACCGTCTCAACTTGCACTTTGGAGGACCTGAGGACAGATGTGTTTTGCCGAAGGCCCGAGGCGCACAGCTGGGCTTTCCGCCTCGAGGGATCTGCACGGTCCCAGACGCTGGGCTTTGACCAGGAGGCTTTGGGGCGGGAGGGGGAGGACAAGCCTGCGCCCCGGCCCCACACAGCGAAGCCACAGCGTTGTCCTGACCTTGGGAGGGGGCTGGGCGTCGCCTCTTTTATTTTGGCCTTTAAACAAAGGCGAAGTGAAAAGGGAGCCAGGCTCGGAGGAGGCAGCTGGCTCCCCGGCACCCTCTGGGGCTGGACCCGCCGGCGGGGACATGGGACTGCACCCTCCGAAACGGCTTCCCTGGCCGGACCAGGCCCGGCAGAACCAGAGCCTCGGCTGGACACACTATGGCCATGGAGTCGGCAGGACGGGCCAGGCCGAAAGGGCCGTCCCAGCCTCGGGGGACTTTGTAACGCAGGTGGGCTGGGCGGGAAAGCCAGGGTCGCGGCTTCGGAGCTCCTGGGTCCCCCACACTTACCCGCTCACCCTCCAAGCAGCATCGGGTGCACCTGGCCCCTCAGAGCTCAGCGCCAGGCCCGGGTCCGGGGTTCTGGGCGGCGGTGGACGGGCTGACCGTGGTCAGGTCGCTGCAGGCCGCGGGGGGGCGGGCGGACAGCCTCCCCACAGAGCTCTGGCCTGGCCTGCACGCCCTTGCATGTGTCCTTCCTGACCTGGAGCGCAGGAATCTGTGTGAGGCCCGTTCTGGAAGCGGGTGCACGGGGCTCAGGTGCCATCGTGGGGGGTCCTGCACTGGGGTCTGCACCCCTGGGAACTCACGGGAACGCAGACTCCCCGCACCCCAGGCCGCCCCGCCAGACGCCCGGGCAGGCCACAGGGGCTTGGACTCGCCTGCCAGTGAGGGCCAGCAGGAGAGCGGAACCGCGGGCCTGGGGTTCTCCTCAAGCCCCTGGGTGACTGCCTGGAGGTCGGGGTGAACTAGAATGCGGAGGGGGGGGGCGGTGAGAGGTTCTCTGGGCTCAAAGGCGCTGCCAAGCTTGCCAGGGTGGCCCGCCGCAGCTCAGCAAGGACCAGGAGGCTGCATCCGGCCCCGCAGCAGCCCCCCAGGGTTCCTCCCGCAGCGCCCACCAGGCTGCAGATGGGGGTTCAGGGCCCGGGCTGGGGTCCTCTCCAAGTTGCCGGAAGGTCGCTGTGCCGGGTGCAGAAGAGGCGTGGAGGGACGGGTGGCAGGGCTCCCCTCTGCGCAATGCAAAAGGGTGCGTGAACCCTGATCGCATCGCGATGGCTGGGGTATCCCCAGCCCTGGGAGAACCAAACTCGGTGTCTGGAGTATCCGCTCCAGGCGCATTTTGGACGAGGGAGGGAAGGAGAAGAGCCGCTCCAAATGCCAAGACCCCTCCTGCAGCCGTGCCCCCGGGACCCGCCTCTGGGGGCAAGCTGGTCGGAAAAGACTTTGACTTCAGCCCAGCGAGGGTGTTTCCAGCCCCGGAAGGAGCAGCTCAGCACCCACACGGGCGAGCGCTGGCGGAGTGCCCGCCGCCCCCGCCCAGCACCTGCTCCCCACTCCGAGCTGCGGGGCGGTGGGTGCCGAGAGGGGTCTCCTGGACGGGAGAAGCCTCTTTCTGGTTTCAGTGAGCTCATTTACTGTCTCTTTGCTCTGATGAGGACAGTAAATGTGACGGGAGAAGTACAGAGAACAATCGGCCCCGGGGTGAGCCGGCCACAGTAAGTCTTCCCTCCCGCAGCCTGTTGAAAAGTTTACCGCTTCCAGATGCGCCCGGTTTCAGCAGCTAAGGGGCCGTGCCTTCCAAGCCGCAGCCTGTCAGGGAAATGCCTGTTTCTGAGGACAGGCTTAGGCCGGGGAGATGGTTCCTGAAGAAAGCCAGTGTGGGGGTGCACCCAGGCCGGCCAGGAGGGTGGGGCCCCGGCAGCCCGCAGCAGCTCCGGCTGTGGCCACGGGAGCTGTGTGAAGGGTCCCAGCCTCTGCAGGAGACACGTGGGGGAATGCACCCCTCAGCCCTGCCAGGGCTCCAGCCCCGCGGGAACTTCCGGCCTCCGCAGAGCCCAGCACGGGCCTCAGCCTCGTCTGGACAGGCCACGGAGCCCACCCGTCGGCCCCTGATAAACACCAGCCGCTCCAGCTTGGGCAACATGCGCTCTCTCCGGTGGGGGGAGGGGAGGGGCGGGGGAGGGGAGGAGGGGGCAGGAGAGGAGGGGAGGGGAAGAGAGGAGAGGGCAGGGCAGGGCAGGGGAGGGGAGGGGCAGGCCACGTGGCTGCAGCCAGCACCTCCCTCACGCCAGGGGTGCCCAGGCTGCTCTCTTCCTCTGAAGTGAGGGCTGCCCGGGGAGGGCACAGGGAGTCTAGCTGGGGGCAGGGGAGTCTGGCCGAGGCAGGGGCAGAGCGGCTGCGGGGAGGCGGGCCGGGAGCAGCCAGGGGCTGTGGCCACTCTTCCCCAGGTGTGCCGGAGCCTGCTCGGGCTGGGGAAGGACTCGCCCGCAGAGCCGGCCAGGGGACAGCTTGTGAGAACGCGGCTTGGGGTGAAGGGGGGTTGCTGGAGAAGCAGGCAGGAGGTGGAGGGCGCAGGGCTGGCGGGGCCTTGGGTGGAGGCCTCCCTGCGGCGGGTGGCGGGCGGCTGGGCCTCGTTGCCGGGTCTCCTTCACGCGGACAGGCCGAGCCGCGAGACGTCAGCGCGCCCTGAGGCGCAGGGTCGGGCCTCACCCCACTCAGCGGCCAGGCTGGGAAGACCCGGGACACAGGACACACAGCTGAGCCTGAGCAGAAAGAGCGCCGGGCTGGCTTTGGGGCGCGCTTCAGCTCTGGGGGGCCGGTCCAGGGGCTCAGCGAGCACCCCAGGCGGGTGTGGGCGGGGCTGAGCCTGAGGGAGCTGGGCCCCTCCCCCATCCCTCGCACTAGCTCCTCCCCTCAGTCCTCCCTGGGGTGCCCCGAGCAGCACCGGACGCCCCCGCAAGTTCCGGCCACCCCGAAAGCAGACTCCGAGCCGGGGCCAGAGGTCAACGCGTCACCACCACTGCCAGGGCCGGTCCTTTTGGGGAGCCGTGAAAATATTTTCAGAAACAGAAAACACTGAAATTTTAGATGAAATGTTTTTCTCCATGAGTATCTTCAAATTTCTACCCCTCCCCCAAATTTTTGTGAGGAAGTGACCCACAACCACAAAGATAAGCCCCAGTGCAGACTGGGGTACGGCCCTGTTGTCTCCCCAAGACATCAGAGAGCGGAACCCCACCAGGGCCCCGGCCTCAAGGGCTCGGCGTCTGTCCACGCCCGCTCTCGCCCTTCCCGGGGCCTCAGGACCCGCGAGGACGTGGGGTGGACAAGGCCTGTGTGGTGGGAAGAGGCGCCTCCTGCCGCCTCTCCGTGTCCACGCGGGCCTCTCCGTGTCCACGCGGCCTCTCCGTGTCCACACGGGCTGCTCCGTGTCCACGCGGGCCGCCCGCCCTCAGCTCCGCATCTGCAAACAGGCTCAGGCGTCCTGTGGGTTGAAGCTGCCCGTTCGGAGGCCAGATGTGGATTTGCGCCTTGCCTCTGGCTCCCTTCCCCAGGTTTTCATTCCTTTTATTCTGAGATGGAGCTGAAACCTTTCCAGCCGGCCCACGGCGGACACCCAGAAGTCAGCAGGGGCTCCAAAAGGAAGTTGGGGCCGGGGCAGGGGGCCAAGAAGAGGGGCCGGCCCCGAGCACACAGCACTCCCTCCTTTATTGCTCACATGTGGCCCGACTGCGTGGACCGGCTCCAGGAAAGTCTGAACCCTGGATTAAGCTCCATCTGTCTGGCCAGGCCAGGCCTGATGTCTCCCAGGCTCCAGCCCAGCCGGCACAGCCAGGCCTGCTTCCTCGGACGAGACGCAGAGAGCGCTGGCTGGGAACCAGTACGCCTGGTCTCTGGCCCCGGCATGCCCCAGCTTGAGCTGTGTGACCTTGAGCAGAGTGCAAGACCTCTCTGATCGTGGAGACATCTGGGACAGGAGAAGGCCCTGGATGTGACGATCTTTGCTACTCTGCTCAGAAAACCTGTTTCTAAATGGCTGCATCTGAGCCTCGAAAATGGCCCCAACTCCCGAGGACGCAGACGGCCTCTGACTGCACTCCCGCGAGCCGGAGCTGGGCACTGGCGCCGCTGCCACTGGACACTGATGCCCACGGGCCAGGCCGGCCCTCCGGAGCAATGGGTCCCAGCCCTCAGCCCCTGGCAGAGCCGGAGGCTTCAGTCTGATCTCTCAGGCCCCCACACACCTGTGACTACGGGTCCTCGGGGCAAGCCTCCCACCCGGACCCCCAGTCCTCGGGGCTCCCCGAGGGGCAGATGCGTCCTGGGGCACCCGGCTTCCGGGGCCCGCCTGCCGCACACCCCGTGGGTCCCTCCTGGGGGAAGCCTCTGCTCTTTCTCCCCGGGCGAGTGGGGCTGGAATCTGACCGTGGAAAGTCTGGGCAGGTCTCAGGCTGGCTCCCGGCACTGCTGCCACGGCCGGGGGAGGGGGGGGACTCCTGCAGCCCCCACCCCCCGCCAGCCGTGCAGGGACAGGGGCTTTGTCCCTCAGCAGGAGGGCAGGACAGGGCTGGCAGGAGGTGGGGCGCGCGGTAAGGGGCGCCTGGAGGCTCTGGCCCCCAACCACCCCGCTGCTGGGGGTGGTCCTGCTAATCCCCTCTCCAGGGGACGCTAATTGCTGCAGCCCAGAGGCAGGACAAAAGTGGGGTGCGGACCCACCCGGCCCCAGTCACTCTTTGCCGCTAAATTAACGAGATTATGTCACCTGATGCCGAAGCCACGTTCAGAACCCTGCTCTGGGCGCCGCCGCGGGGCTGCCGAGGGACAGAGGCAGCATCTTGGTTTAATTCCCCCTTTCCCATCCTCCCCCCAACTACCCATGTCAGAAATAAATGATCAAAAGCAGATGCGAGCTTTGGGGTGCACATTTCAGGCCGTTCTGCGCCAGCAGATGCCTTGTATTAATAGCGTACAGTTGTGACAGGAAATATGGTTTGGAGTCCTGGAAAAACAAGAAAGCTAATTCCATTACCCCTTTTCATGGTGCCTGCTTCTCAAAGGCTCAGCTGGTTCGGGTTACAGCGAAGCTGTAGAGGAAAAGCACTTGGGCTGAAATGGGGACCCGGGTCCCCTTCCCAGCCCCCGGGCAGCGCCCACCTCGGCGGCACCTGCAGGCCACACTCTCGGTGCAGACACCGAGGGCAGAAACCTGCCGTGGCCCCGGCGGGGCTCCCAACGCCCCCTTCCTCCCCAGGACTCCGGGGGGAATCGGCCGGACCCCAGCCCCACGCCCTCGGCCGCCTGCCCCCCACGCTTCACCTGGGAAACGTGCAGACAACGAAGCACCTCACGCTCCAGGAGCCAGGTGCCGGGTAGGTGAGAGGGGTCGCGGGCTGGGGCCCCGCCTCCCGCGCGCGGCGTAGGGAGCATGCGCCAAGCCCGCGCGCCTGCCGTCTGCGCCAGGGCAGCCCGGCTCCGGGAGGGCCACGGCGCGGGTGGCCGCGCTGCGCCTGCCCGCTGCGTCTCCCCGGCAGGAGCCGGGAGGCCAGGGGCCCCTCCACGCACCGAGAGACCCCAGAGAGCCCTCACCTCCAGCCTCTCCGGCAGCAGCAAGGACGGCCCGCGGCCGGAGGGGACAGGGCGTTTCCTTCCAGAGAGAGGACCCTTAAGGCGGGCGGGGCCCGCCGGCCGGCGCTGGTAGCCCCCAAGGGTGGCAGCCTCCAAAGGATTGGCCCGTGTTCGCGGAGGGCGCCCCTGCATCACGCGGGCCGTGCCCTGGGCCTCACGCGTGGCCTGGACGTGGCCCCGACTCACTCTGCTCCTCCGCTGCTCCTTGCACGACCCCGTCCTCGCCAAGGGCGTCCCAGGGGCTGAAGTTGGGGCTCTTTAGTTCAGCCTCGTAGTTTTACAGTTGAGACAAATGAGGATCGGGAAGGGGTGCCCAGATGCACCCGTGTCCACCTGGCACTGCTGGGAAGTGTCCACAGGCGCCCCGGGCTGGGCAGGGGCAGTCGCGGAGGCGGGCGGTCAGCGCTCAGCCAGCGAGGGCCAGAGCCGCGCTTCGGACACCGCCGCCGCGCCTTCTCCTGGTCACCACCGCCCTGGACACAGACTTCCCGCGAGGGACGCTGGGGGAGAGAGAAAGAGGGAGCGGCCGTGATGGCAGCCGGGGGTTTGTGGTTTTCTGTAGAATTATAGGAGCAGAGAGGAAGACATGGGAAAGGCAGGTGCCTCGCGAGGCGAGAGGTGGGAGGAGACAGCCAGGCCCGCTGGACACGCAGAGGACGAGGAAAAGCAGCCTCCCGGCTGGGGAGGGCGGCAGCAGATGCTGCTCTGTGGAGCTATTTGAAATAAACAAACAGTTGCATTTAGAGGCGTGTCCAGTCGGCGGGAGCGGATCCTGCCTGTCAGCACCACGCTGGCCGGGTCAAGGGCCTCTCAAAGCGGAAAGTTCCCTCGTTTGAAACCTTTTCTCACCAGCCAAACCCTCCGCTCCGCTCCGGGTGGGGGCCCGGGCGGCTGCCGCTGCCCGGGGCGCCGACGGCAGGACCAGCAGCCCGAGCGCAGCAGCGGGGTGGACCGACGCGAGCCACGAAGGCGCACCGAAAACGGTGCTGCAGGCGGCAGCTGTGACTGGCGGCAGAGGCCCAAGGGACACGAGGGACGCAGACCAGCCAGAGGGGACGGCGCAGCCCAGGCCTGGGCGAGCGTGGCCACTGAGGACAGGGTTCAAGTGGGGGACACCTGGTTCGTGTCCTCCCCACCGGCGCTGGCCCCAGCTGCCCACCCCCCGCCCGCGGTCTGGTCACTCGCCCTCCAGCTGGTCTCCGGCGTCCGTCTGGCTGCTGGAGCGGGGTCTCCACACCTGCGGCCCGGCCGAGCCTCTCAGAGTGCCCAGGTGCCCGCGCGGCACCAGCTCTCCCACGGTGCCCGTCACCTGGGGCCTCCGACCCCGCCCCCTCCCTGGGCTCGCCACGCCCCTCCCCGCTGACCCGGCGCGGGCGCGCGCACCTGCCTGGGCCTGGCGCCCCCGTGAGTGGCCCGTGATTCACAGCGGCCCTTTGTTTCCGCGCCCACCCCCGCCAGCCCCGGCAGGTCCCGGCAAGCCCCGGCTCGGAGACCAGATCCCGTCCGGGGCTTTGACCGCGCCACCCTCCGCCCGCCTGGCCGTGCCGCTTCCCTCCCCGCTGGCCCCGTCCAGAGTACTAACAAGCCTTTAAAACGTTTATTCGACATTTGAAAAACAGCTCTCAGACATTTGGAGGTAAAATAGTTCATCTTTGCCGTGAACTCAGGCCCCACTTCGAGGAGGCTCCGGAAGGCCAGACCCACGGGCAGGGCGGGTCAGGCCCAGCAGGCCTTGCAGGGGGCAGCCCAGAGGGGTTGACACTGCCTTCAGTCTAGGGTTAAGCTTTGTCTTGTCCCCAAACGGGGGATAAAAGCTTCTTCCCCGCTACCTTTAATGTTACCTGGGGGCCTCCCTGGGGTGTGGGGGTTAAGTGTCAGCACTATGAAGCTTTCGGCAGCCACTGCATCGTGAGTTCGATCCCCGGCCAGGGAGCTTCCCACAGGGCGCAGCAGACCTCTCCTGTCTCCCCGCTGCTCCCCTCAGCAGTGGATTTTAGTGAATCCGCCTGGTCTGCTCCCCACTCTGTCTCTGGGGAGTCCTCTCACGCCCCCCTCACCTATGGCCTGCACTCCTGTTCTTGTATGCATAAATAAATAAATCTTTAAAAATAAGAATAATAACTTTACCTGGATGTTTGCCAAGTAGGGATGTTTGAATTCCTAGAGGCAAAGATAACATTTTATTCTTCGTTTGACCCCGCACCTGGGATAGTCCCACAAAATGAATGCTTGTTGAATGAACGAATTAAACTTCAGTGGGGCCGGCTTCACATCCACGGCCTCTGTCTAAGGTGGAATAAATATCGGAATAAAGAAATGCCTTTCTGGCTTCTCGTGGGCATCTGAGCCGGAAGAACAGAGGGACGGCCTCCTTCCCACAGCCGCACACTCACACGGCCCAGGCTTCTCAGCATTTTTGTTCCAAAGACCCTATTTCAAAAGAGTTCTGTGGAAGGAGGCAGCAGCCGTCAGGCCCGTGTTAGACAGTGACTCACTGTGGAGCTGGCCGCTGGGAGCTATGGGAAGGCTGGCGCAGCGGGCTCTGGCTGGGCCAGCAGCTGCTCCTAGAACCACACTGGACCCGACCGGACGCGACTTACCGCCCAGGTAGGTAAATCTCAAGCCGGGAAACTAAACTGAACCCATGTAGCCACAGCCCTCCTGACACCAATGAGGCTGGTGATGGCTGCCGAAAGTCACAGTGCAAACCCGTCTGCAGAGCCAGGCCTGCCGCTGGCCCGACTGGCCCCAGGTGTGACCCTTCGGGGATGCGGCAGTGCTGGGCCGTCAGGTCTGAGCCCAGCACCGAAGCTGCAGGACACGGAACAGCAAGCCTGCCAGAGCCTTAGCTGCAAGGGAGTCAGACAGAACCCAGCTGGCCAGTGATATGGCCACCACACTGGCAGGGTCCAGGCCGAGCTCCCGGCCACCGCAGCCTCGCGCCTGACAGAAAACAGCTCGTGGTGGGTTCTGCCAGGGCGCTCAGCGGAGGAAGAGCCGCTGTGCCTCCAGAGCCCTAGAGGCCACTCCGCCCGCCCCACACACCAGTGGCCGCCGCGCCCGTGGGAGGAGGACCCGCAGCCCCAGGAGGGCACCCCCACCGCTGGGGCTGGAGGAGGAAGCACAGAAGCAACAGGCGGGGGTGGCCGGAGGGTGACCCAGAGGAGTCCCCCGTTTTGAGGTCCCACTTTGAATGGGCACCTCTGACCAAATGGGTTTCTTTGCGGCTACACCAGACGTCCTGTTGCTGGTTGCGGGGTGGG
>PVIJ01024721.1:0-11816 GCA_004024925.1 Scalopus aquaticus
GTCCTTTATCAGATGTATTGTGTGCAAAGATCTTTTCCCAGTTGGTAGGGTGTCTGTTAGTTTTGGTTAATGTCTCTTTTGCTGTACAGAAGCTTTTTATTTTGATATAATCCCATCTGTTTATATTGTCTTTCACTTCCTTCGCTTTGAGGGATGTGTCTTTCAAGATTTTGCTGAGATGTATGTCATGTAGAGTTTTCTCTATATTTTCTTCTATACATTTTATGGGGATAACCCATTTTTATCTTAGTAAGAAAACCAAAGCTTAAAGCAATGGATTTCGTGTAATTTGTACCAGATTATGAGGATGGGAAGGAGGAGGACTAGGTCATGCTTCTAAGTTTCTGTTTCACAGTCTGATCCATCTATGGTGTTACTTTGCTGATTTATAATCTGTATCTCTTGGGTTGGTCTAGGTGCAAGTGATGCCCAATTTCCCCCTTTTGAAGAAATACCCTCATCCAAACCCTTGGATATGCCCTAGGAGCAGGGTCTGCCATGAGGGGTGATCTCAGGTCCAGGTCCCTCCTTTAGGCCAGTATTAAAGGTGGAAAATATGGGGGAGTGAAGAATCTGCCAGTCTGAAGGAAGTGAGAAGTAAACCTGTTAGAAGACAGAAGGAGGAGCACCCCAGGGCCCCCAAACCTGCACATTCTTAAATGGGTTTTGCCATCTGCTGCATAAAGACAGACATATTTCTAGTACATAAGACCTTCAGTAGAAAAGAACTTTAATAGAACTAGTGTGCAACAGAGAGGTGAAAAGAGAAAGAATAAAGTTTCCAATCAAACATCCAAAGTTACTCATCCCCTCGTGGGTAAATGCCAGCCAAACAGGGATGACCTGAAACGGGGCTACTGAGTCCCAAAAACTGTCCACAAGTCTAAGGCACCTTCTGGTAGTGAACCATTGAAAAGGGGCAGAAGGGGCCAGGCAACTCTAGAAAGAAAAGAACAAAATAAAAGTACAAGTCACGATAAAGGCTGCCATTGTCAGCTTCCCTCGGGTCTCTCACCCACATCTCTTTCAAGTGTCTCTCTCCCATGCTCCCCCATGGCTCTGTGCAAGTCCAAGGCCAAGAAGCAAGTGCAACATCTTCACATGTCTTTCCTCCATGTGCCCCCCCCAAGTCTTCTCCCCTAGCTAAGTCCCTTTAAGCTTCCCCTCACTCACTGCTCAGCTCCACCCTTCCTTAGGTGGGGCAGGGAACCTGGACCTCCCCTTTCTATGGGGATTGCACTGTTAGAAATATAAAAGAGGTATAACAACCAACGGATAGCAGAAGGACAACCAGTCTTGGTTCCCTCGACCAATAAAAGGAATTAGAGATTAAAGAGAAGGAAAATAGTTTTGATTTGTCAGGAGGGCAGCAGTGTGGCAGCTGAAAGACCACCACCCTGCTCTTTGGCATAGAGCAGGGGTTTTTATCTAGAGTTACAGGGAGCAGGAGAGAGGAGATGGCAAGGGTCAGCATATCCATTCTTGTATTTTGATTGATGCCAACTTGTTTCCACATCTTCTGGTGGTCTACAATTCTGACTATATCTTTGTAAGAGGCACTTTGCCCTTGGGATTAAAAAACAAACAGACAAACAAACAAACAAACAAACAGGCTTTGTTAAACCTTGAGGGGAAAAACAGAAAATGGAAGTGACAGATGCTTTGCTGCTGCGTCACAACCTCTGGCTCTACTCTGTTCCCTTGGAGCTTCCCAGTTCCAGGTCTAATCCATTTGTAGCCTTAAAATACACTACTTTCCTTAAGATGACTTCAGTCCTACTGACCTAATCACTTTACCTTTGTGAGACTTTACAGGTTTTCAAAGTGGTGATGCCATTTGACATGCAAAACAAATTTATCAAGTGATTTTCAGTCAAGTACTATTATCTTCACTTCACGGGGAGACAATTACAGCTCTGAAGAGAGGTAAGTGATTGGCTCAAGGTCCTAAGCAAGGTAGTGTGAGGTGTTGGGAAAAATCTTCAGAGCCCTTCTGTGAAATAAACCTTTGGCTAAAAAGGTATTTTGGGGTGGCAGATTTTTGCTTCCCAACAAAAGCAAAATATAAACCCAGTTTTCCTTCTTGCCAGTCTTTGGACCTTTGGGGTTTTATTATTGTTGTTGCTATTGAAATTGTACATCTTCATACACAGTTTGTCTCTTTCAATTCCCTTTACTGAAAAATGTGCACTAGTCTCCTTGGGGCATATCAGAAGAGAGTTTAAGAGAACATCAGAGAACTGCTCAAAAAACCCTTACTGCCAACAGCCTATTGCCTTTTCAGGGAAGGATGCTAATCACTCACACTGCCACACTGGTCTCTTGTCTTCCTGAAGACTATCCAACAGCACTCAACACTTTAGTGAAGAATCATGATTCCATTGTCCACGTTTTACATAACAAAGCCAAAGTTCTTTCTGCTATTTGTCCCCAGGGAACAGAACCTTCATGCAAATACACAACTGAAAATTTGCTCTGATAGTGTGGATGCCTAAAGC
This sequence comes from Scalopus aquaticus, assembly GCA_004024925.1. Taxonomy (NCBI): domain Eukaryota; kingdom Metazoa; phylum Chordata; class Mammalia; order Eulipotyphla; family Talpidae; genus Scalopus; species Scalopus aquaticus. Next base: position 2,499 of record PVIJ01024721.1, read on the forward strand.
TAGTGTGCTGATTGACTTTATTTGAGAGTTATGAAACTCCCCAGGAGAATGGACAAGTTTAGTATTCTAAAAAGTATTCACCATTGGAACTTTTTGACAGGGAAGAGAGTTAGCTTTGAGAATGTGCCTTGCAGGCCTGCAAGAAACATTGACTTAGGAACCAAATGCTACAGACATCCATAGCTTTCTTGGCATCAAGTTTGTTCCTAATCAGCAATAGAGCAGAAAAGCACACTAAGGCAGGTTCACTTTGTAATAGGGTGTTCCCCAGGAAAAGAGAGGTTCCAGGTTTCCTGCCCCACCCAAGGAAGCATGGAGCTCAGGAGGGAGGCAAGCTGAAGAGACTGGAGGTGGGAAGGAAGAAAGATAGAGCCAGAAGGAGACCTGGAGAGACACAGGTGAAGAAGCTGCATTTGCTTTTTGGTCTTGGACTGACTGACACAGATGTGGGTGAGAGACCGGTGGAGAGGTTAACAATGGCAGCTTTTATTTTGACTTTTTGCGCCTTTTGTCTCAGATGTGTTGGGCTGGGCTCCTTCTGTTCTTTTCCTATGGGTCCCCACTGGGAGGTACCTTAGGCTTGTGGCAAACTTTTGGGCCTCCGAAGTCCTGCTTTGGGCCAACGCTGTTTGGCTGGGGATTTACCCATAAAGGGATAGGTAACTTTAGGTGCTTGATTTGGAAAATATATTCTTTGTCTTTCCCTTGTTGAACACTAATTGTAGTAAAGTTTCTTTCCATTAAAGGTCGTATGCACTAGATTATATGTGTCTTGAAACAGCAGAAGGCAGAATCTACTTAGAGTGGGCAGATTGGAGGACTCTGGGGTGTCTCTCACCCTGCCTTTTAATAATTTCCAAAGTATACAGGACTCCTCTAACAAGTCCATTTCGGATTAAGGACTCACTGACAACCTTGCCAAACCTTCCTTAGATAATACAGTGGCCTCAAGCACTTCCTTCTTGCTTCCCTCTCAGACCTGCATCCTGGTTAATGGTTAACTGTATCTTAGTATCCACTTTCTAGCACACGGACCAGGAGAGCGATGAATCATATATACTGAAGTCGGTAGCTGCTCTATGTCCATATATGTATATATCTTGGAAGCTAAAAAATGAATCTTAAAATTATTAGATTATCTGATGGCGGGCCCAGTATGAGATGTTAGTGAGATACCAACAAGGGTCCACTTTCCTCATGTTTATCTTCAGAACATAAAAAAGTCCAAACAAGGCTCGGCCTGACTGCTGACCTGGACTGACTGACCAGCCTCATGGCTCTAAGGAGTGCGCAAGATAAGACAGTGGGAGAGGTGTCCCACTGAAACATCTTGTCCAGGAGGCTTTTTTCTTCTTTTTTAATCACAGAAACCTCTTTCTATAACTAGGGCCTGAAGGAAATCAGAACTGGCAGAGGCAGTGAGTTTTAAATCCAGGGCCCTGAGTAAAATTTGGGAAATAATGCCTCACCCACGCCCAAAGAACTAAATCTCTACTCCTTTTCTGCTGGCCTCTGATCTGAACTAAACAAGGATGGAGCAGAGAAACCAGAGCTCTTTTTATTTTTTTCACTGTTTTTGCCAAGATAGGAATTGTTTCTAATTGTCTTCCAGCAAGAACTCGATCTGTAGCTCAATTCACTGAAGCCCACTGCATCCCAAACCTTAGTTAAGCAGCCGTGTAAATGGCAGAACATGAATGCCTGAAGCTCTCATTCCTTCTTATTTACTTCAACACAATGCAAAGGCAGTGGTATTTGGACTTCTCTATTTTTTTACCCAATAACTGATTTGTATTTTTCCTGGTTCTACAATCCAGGTAATCAGTTCCCTGGAGGGTAAACTGGGTATGCTCTGGGTTTGAGAATCGCTTCCCAAGTTTTAATGGGTATGCCAGTCTCTTGAAGATCTTGTTAAAATGCAGATTCTAGTACAGCATGTTGCTGTTTGGGACCTGGGGTCCAAGGGCGGCCAGACTGATGCTATTTTGCATGTCCTAGAGTCATGCTTCTCAAGGTTTAGTGTACCTCGGAATCACCTGGAAGATCCCTGAGGCCCCTTCCAGAGATCACAATACAGTAAATTTGACAGATTCTGCATTTTTTAAATTTATATAATTTTAACTGAGGTGATGTTTGGCAATATCCACCAGGTATTGCCACTGCAGTGCACCCACCACCAAATCTTATCTCCCATAGGCCACCATCACAGACCGTTGTGCCTCCTACCTTCTTTGTTCTTACTCCTCCCACTCTGGATGTTACAGCTCTACGATCAGCTTTCAAGGTTAGTTTTTAAGTTTGTCTTTACCTGACCCTTAGTTTAGTGACTGTTTAAGCTTCCAAATGATGTTAGTGTTGATGGTTCTGGACCATACCTTAAGTAGCAGGAGTCTAGTGGACATATCAAATAGAATTTATCAATAAATGGATGAGAAAAGTCTCATAAAGCCTGATTTTTTGGGCCTTCCTTGTGGCACAATGGGTTAAGTCTCAGCACTACAATGCTATCTACAGCCACTGCAGCACGAGTTCGATCCCCGGCGAGGGAGCTTCCCATATAACGCAGCAGACCTCTCCTGCCTCGCCCGCTGCTCCCCACAGTGTATTTCAGTTAATCTGCCCATTATACTCTCCACTCTGTCTCTGGCGAATCCGCTCACCATCCCATACCTCTGGCCTACACCCTGGTTCTTATATGCATAAATAAATAAATCTTTAAAAAAAAACAAACCTGATTTTCCTTGCTGTCAGACTTTTAGATTTGCATAGGATTGGGAAAATTGCTGAGTAATCTTGTCTGGGAGAGATTCACTCTATTTTTTTAAGATTTATTTATTTATGCATACTGTATAATACAAGGGCAAATGCTTAGCACTAATAGCTGGGTGGTACTGGGGCATGACTGAGAAGCACAGAAGAGAGTAAAAAGCACAGGTTTTCAGTTGGGGGAAACAGACGTACCAGAACTTCTTTGTGACCCCCATTTTTTACCTTTTTCCTAATAAACAAGACTCCTACAGCAATACCTAAATTCCACAACTTGCTTATTGCCTCTGCTTTAGAGCTGCTTGTAAGACATCGAGGACATAAATATGGGACCTAGAAAACATTGAAAGCTCCTTGGCACTGTGCCATGTAAATCCTGATAAGAATTGATGCCCATTTCTAGGAAGAAAGACCACATGTCAAGTATTTGGCAACTCTACGTGTCTCCATAATTCAAGTCTATATCCTCTACTTGCCCCGTAGGCTGGCGGCTGTGATTAGTCCTTCACATGAACAGTCTCATATAAATCTTACGTCAATCCATTAGCAGATGAGAAGATGAAGCTATAAGCCTTTAGATCACGGGTCTATCTGTCCAAAACCTGGGTGCTAGACCTGTGCTGCTGAAAGTGTGTCCTGAGACCAGCAGTATCAGCACCATTTAGGAACTAATTAAAAATGCTGAATCTCAAACCCCACCCGTGACCTACTTGATGAGAACTCTTCATTTTAACTAGATGCCAGGCGATTCCTGCACCTCTAGAGCAATGTTAGGCCTACTCTGCCACTTGCCTCTCTACCAAGGAAGAAATTTTGCAGAGTCATTTATTTTATTGGAAATGCTTTAGCATAGACCCGGTGAGACATCAAAGGTAGTCATTTTCATCACTGGCAAAGAGATGGTTTGATTGCTTTGGGAGGAGGACTCCTTGGCAGCACATCAGAGTTCAGGGGAACTGCATGTGCTGACACAAGCAATGCCTAGCCTTCTTGCACTGGACTAGGAACTGGTTTACAGCCATTGTCCAGAAGGAAATTAGATTATACCGCAGGGTGTTCTCTTAGGAGCCTGTTCTTACTGAGGTATCATTCCTAAGATCTTCTACAAGGGTCTTCAAGATGCAGAGTTAAGCCAAGAAAGAGAAGAAGCCTATCTAACTTTGATTTTTGGGAACACCACAGATTTAAATGTAGTTTCTTTCCGAGGAGGAGGAGATAATAGGAATCAAATAAATTTATTCAGATTGACATAGAGATTCCTTTGGGGAGAAATGTGTAAAGTAGGGCACTTTGTTAACCTCCCTATATTTAGTGGAATGAAACAGTAGTCATTTACAAGATGTCAATGTAAATGACAGTAGTCATTTACAAATGTGCAACTGACTGGTGGTTCTGCTCACCTGGCCCAAGCTTAGTTAACCTCAATGAGACGTTCTCATCACTCTTCTTTCTGAACACCAGGATGGTTTCAGCGGGAGTGACTCTGCTCTAGTTCACGGATCTCTCATCTTCCTGCAGACTATTCTGTGCTCATGCAGGATTCCAAGAAAACAATGGAACTCAAGATATTTTGAAGTGTAAGCTGACCTGGCCTCAGGGTCATCCCTGAAATGACTTTCTGCTATGTTCTGCTGATCAAAGCCAATGGAAAGGCCAGTTCATATTTAAAGGCTGGAAACACTATCTCCTGATTGGAGGAGCAGCTAAATCTCACTGTCAACTATGGATACAGGGAAGGTGGAGACTTGGGACATATTTTGCAACGTCACACTTTTACGTGTGACTTGTCCTTTCTTTGAAGCAATTACCAGTAGACTGGTTCTTTCCCCTAAGTTTCATTTTGTCAATCACAGTCCTACGGCTTCTCCTGACTAGATACACGGCATGCATGCAGGGGCTTGGATGGCTATCTCAAAAATGCAAGTCATCAAATACCACGAAGAGAGGTAGAAAAAGAAAATCAAGAGAACACAGACTTTTAATATAAATTAAAATATCAATGAAATACCTCTACTTCTAAATGTGTTCATTGAAAAATACAGACAATTACAAACATGAGTAAGGATACAAAATAATTGGAACTCTCATACACCACTAATGGGAAGGTAGTTTGGTATGACTGCATTGGATACTGTCTGACATTACACAATAAAGCTGATGCTATCCATATACCATGACCCAATGATTCCACAGATAGATATTTATCTAGCAGAAATGTTCAATAAGTTTGTCAAGAATGTTCATAGGAGGACTATTTCATAATAATATCAAATAGAAAATACGTCATGTTTATTCACCATAGACTCAGTAAATATATTATTGTGTACTTAGATACTGGAATACTATACAGCAATTAGAATCAATGGTTTACAGGTACTCCTAACAATATGATAAATTTTATAAATCTAAGGCTGAGTAAAATAAGTCAGAAAAGATTTGCTATGTAATTCCACTTGGCTAAATTAGCTTTGTCTCTATCAGAAAGGGATCAGAAAAATAAAGAGAAAATGTTAAGAATTAAATCTGGGAAAATGTGCTCATTTAGTAGGAAGCTGGGTTAGGAGAGCCTAAGAGGTAGGGAATGAAAAAATTAAATTATATTATACTGGTGTATTTTTTTAAAAAAAGTTAAGTTTCAAGAATACTACTGATAGCTGGAATAAGAATGAAGAACTCCAGATTAGCAAGTCATTTGGTGATTTTAAAGTACTCTGTTGCTTGAGACTATGGAGGGGGTGTCTATTCAAATGGTATTTTGTTAAATAGTAGGATTTTAGAGTCTATGACGAATTTGGCATAGCTCATATATGACTTGAGACATAAAAGGAAAAACTTAAGGTAGAAAAGAAGAGGCTTCCCTCAGCCCCCACTTACGTTGATCTGTGTCTTTTTTGCTTTTTTTTTGTATTAAGAATCAGGGAAAACTGTGCTATGATCAGAAAGATGCTATTGATGGAAGCTTTTATTTATCAATGAGAACCTTTTATGTGAGCCAAGGTCACAGGTTATATTTTAGATCTATGCTTAAGAATCTCTGAGAGAAGCTGTCAAAACATAGACTCCTAAAGATTTTGATTGAGGTGGTTTAGGGCTAGCCCAAAATGCCTTTCCTATAAGCTATGAGGATTCAGGCATCTTCTGAGCAATGATGCTACAACATTCTAAGTATTCCTTTCTCTGTAGCAGTCTGCTTTGGAGATAATGTCAGACTGTGACTTCTCTTTCCTTTCCAGAAATATTATATTCTAATTTTCCTGCCTCATTTCCAACACCATCTTTTTCTTCATTGTGTCCTTCTCCTCTCAAATCATGAAATGTTGAGCAATTGACATTCTGACCACTTTCTTTACCTGCTAGGCCCGAGTAAGCAATTCATATCAAGATTTCTAGATACTGATCCACTGGCTTCTCCTTACTCATGTCTCGTTCTTCTTGACATCTCCAGCCAGAAATTTCTCCCCATTTTTCTCTCTGCCCTTCTGGCGTGAAACCTATCATGTGTTTCCTCCCATATTTCAACTGTCTTCTGTAAAATCTTTCCTGGTGTATGTGGTATCCACAACCTCTTCCCCTCACAGACCAAAAAAGAGCTGGATATTTGTCCATCCATAGCATCACAATCCAAGTTGTCTTCCTTGATTGACTCTAGATTTGAATGCACCAGCCACCCAAATATTATGGGAACGATTGAAGAAATCTGACTAAGGATGAGGGTATAAGAGGATACTAAGGAACTAATAATTTTTTGAGTAACACAATTATATTGTGTTTATGTAGAAAAAGGTACTTATTTTTTACAAGATGTACACTGGGTTTTGGGAGGTAGATAGGGAAAGTCAGAATGTTATAAATTCCCCAATTTACATAGTAAAAATAACTATGAAGCAATTGTGGCAAAATTTTAAAAAGTATTAAATGGTGTTGGTAAGTGAGTTTTCACTATATTTTCCTCTCTAATTTTCTGTATACTTAAACTTTCAAGATTAAACAGTAATCAAGTGAAGGCTGCCAAAATTGTGGATTTGATTGTCTGATTCCATTTTTTTGGAATAGTTATTAAAATAACAATGTGTTGAAGTCATTATCATTGGTAGATCATTGACTAATATGACTGAACTTAATTTGTTAACTAGGACAGGGTTAGCAGCTTACCTGTTCCCTCTCTTGGAGGTGCATACCTTTGATTGGATTCTGAGCAGGCTTGCCTTACAGTTGCCCTTTCTCCAATTCTGGGGTGTGCAGAGTCCTTTTGCAGCATGAAAATGGCAAACCATTATCTTGTGAAAGATATTTTATGCAGGTAGCACTTAAGCAGTCATGGTTCCTGGTCTCCTGCGGCACCAATAATAAGAGAGGTTCCAGCTCAGGCTTGCTAGCTTTAAACTTCAAATGACTGTTTAAAGTTGGATGCTTGGCTGGTCTAATTGTCTTTTTGCTGGTTCCCTAATGATAACTTCAAGCGTTTTGAGAACAGAGCATGACAGAGAGAAGACCTGGTCACAGAAAAGTTAGTAAGAACCAGCTGCCCTTTTCTAGCAGCAGAGTTTCCCTGCTCCCTAAGTAATCTTCAGTTATATACTCTTGTCAGTGTGAGCCCCAGGCAGCCCCCAAGGGGATGCCCTGGAGAAGATGAATGCCCAGAGAGTCTGTATCCCAAAAGAAGCAGGTAATGCTTCAAGAATGATGTAAACAACGGAGACAGCTAGTGGACTAAACTGGAAAACTATGATTCTGTGAGGGCAGATTGGACGCCTGGACTGAGTCACTTCTGAGGAGGAGCTGCTATCATTGGAAGCCGGTCTCTGTTGGTGCAATGGAACGAAGGGAGAGAGAGAAGAACTAAACATGTGATTTGTGGCCCCTAGAAACTATTCCCTGAGAGCACCATGGGGTCTTCCATCTGAAAACCAGCTGTATATTATGATAAATGTGTTTTGCCACTACTTTGGGAAAGCCACTGAAGTTTTGAAATGGAAGCTTTATCTATGAAAGGGAAGAAGGCATGGCACCAGATCATTTCTAAAATTTTTAGCTGAAGTTTCTAATCAATACCAGACTGAAGTAATGGGAAAATAATTGATCCATTGTAGCTCTTAAGGCTCTTTGTCATGCTGTTACAGAAAACTTAAAGGAAAATTAATAAATGTTGACTTTAATTTGGTGGCATATCCAGAGGACATCTAATGAGTATTTTATCTACTCTACAGTTGAATATGGTCTTTGTAAAGTCTGCTTTAAGATAATTCTGGTCACTCATTTTTTATCCTGAACAGAAGTAGAAGACTTAAGTTGAAATAATACTGATTTTCAAAAAAACAGCAATATGAGTACAGCTGATAAACATATGGTTGAATGCTGAAAATTAAAAATGAGATTTTGAAAAGAGGGAAAAACCATATAAGTTAACAAATACTGATGTTCAAGGCCCAGGGCTGTGTCAGCATTCAGAGAGATTGTTAGGTAATTACATTATTGAGTTCCTAGGAAGGACAGACCTGGAGGCTGATGAGCTCTCAGAGGGTTAGTTCAGGTGAGTGAGAATCATGCATTCGTGGAATGATCCAGACCACAGGAGTCACTGACAGGTGCCAAGACTGTGGTACCCTGGTTCTCAAACTTGGCTTCATATTGGACTCTCATGGGGAGGTTCAAAAAATCCTGATCCTGCCCCTAGTCAGTCTGATTGAATGGTGCTGGGGTGTGGCTTAAGCATCAGGATTTTGCAAAGCTCTCCAGGTGACTCTGACATGTACCCAAGGGTGAGAACAAGTGTATAAAATTCCGGGATCACTTCCAGCTGGAGAATTTGGCTCCCCAGATAGGGCCCCATCCCTGCCCTTGAGGAGCTCTCTAATTGCTTTGCTATGTCCCTTCTTCTGCCTCTTAGTATTTATTCTACTTAGAAATTTTTGTCTTTCTTCCTTGAAAGTGAGCTAACCACAACAAACAAAAGGAAATAAGCAATTATTACATCCAGGCAGCAAATAACCACTACAATGATAACTATCTTAGTCTATGTCTATGTATTTAACAAGAAGGAATGTCCCCATCCCCCTACCACTAGAACAAAAGCTCATCCATATGTCAGCCTGTGGTCTAATGTGAGACTCAACTCCATTCCTCCCACAGTTTGTTAGTATCTGAAGGAAGCCACTAAAAAGACCATCATATAGTCTAGCCTACTGTTTTGAAGGTTAAGATTTTATAGCAAAATTATCTCATTCTAGGATGATAGAGTCAGAAAATTGTTTTATAGGTCAACTCCAGCCAGCTACCTGGTATGGAAGCAACCCAGATGTCCAAAAATAGATGATTGGATCCAGAATATGTGGTACATATACACAATGGAATACTACTATTCAGCATGGAAAGAAGATAAACACATGCAATTTGCAGCGACATGGATGGAATTAGAGGGGATCATACTCAGTGAAATAAGCCAGAAAGAAAGAGAAAAATATCGAATGGTTTCACTTATAACAGGACTATAGGGAGGCCGGGTGGGAGAGAGACAATCAGTGGGGGGGGAGGGGGGGAGGAAGGAGCCGGAGG